>JAJMHC010000202.1:6176-47300 GCA_030582855.1 Hemisphaericaspora lyxosophila
TTGGAAAAAAAAAAAAAAAAAACACCATATAAGCCGCATGGAACAATCACGTGTTCCCAATGGGGAAATCACTATAAATGTGCCTATTGTTAGTCTACAACTTCTAGGGTTTTGCAAAAAAAAAAAAAAAGACGGTCAACTAATTATGTATACAACTTGAAAGATAAATAATATATAGACTATACAAACCATTAGAATATTCTCCGATCATTTACCGTTCCTGTGTGTTTGCGTTCTCGCATCACCTGATCAGCTTCTTGTAACCCGTACTTTTTAATAAGTTTCGAATAAAACAATCCACAAGCATTACACAAGGTCCTACTCCCTTCAGGACCGCGCCTCCACTCTGGTGTCTCTTGAGAGCAACAATGTTGGCATGTTATATCTGCTTTTATACTGAGTTCTGTATTAAGCCCACCAATCCCAAATTGTTGTTGATGGCCAATTGATGGGTTTGGAAGATGGATATCCAAAGCCACAATATCTCCACCCGAACTCAATGATGATGTTGACTTCTTCCTCTTATTCTTCCTCTTTTCTGACTTTCTTGTACCATTTTCAAATACAAATGAACCGTTTCTTCTTACCTTGATCATCTTCCCCTTCTTTTCGGAAAGCGATCTAATCTTTTCAAGAATCTCCACAAGCTTGGTAGCATTGGATATAGCATCATCCAATTCTTCAATCGGCAATCCCGTGACTGCCTTTTCGGTTATCAGAAGCATATTCTCCGGCCCGCCACGCTGATATAGTGATTGGATATCACCACATTTGTTTTCGAAGCGTAACAAAAATTTAACCAACTCAGCCACAAATTCATATTCATTGGTGGCTTGGTCCAGGTCCGATACAAGTTCATGGGCGGTTGAGCCCAAATATGAAAAGCTTAGGGACCGACCCCTGGCCATTGCAGTTGGCGAAGGGGTTATGGATGATCTCGTAGCAGCAAAATTATTTGATGTGTCAGGATTTGTAGCTGGTTTTGAGAAGCTTTCTTGACGGAATTGACGGGGGTATTCTGTGGCATTGCCATGACTGGAAAATAATACATAGTTATTAAAGTTTGGTCCTCCGAAATCATTGGCATCAGAGGTGGGTCCATACCCAACTCTTTGAGGTGAGCCACCAACATTCACTTCTGGTTCATGGAAAGTTTTGATCAATTGTTGAAATGATGGCAACCTGGTTGCCGTAGCTGAATCCTTACTGTATCCGTTCATAGTAATAGTGTGTGTCTTATTAAATTGCCAATGAATAACTTTTAAGTAATTACTATATCTACATGCAAAAACAAACTGGTGATCATGTAACTTTTTTAAATAGTTCGAATCTACAACATCAGCATACCATAGAATGCAAAACAAAAACTTCTATCAAATCTCCGCAACGCCTTTAACTTTAATATTAGTTATGCGAGCAACCTGATTCTAGGAAACTCATGGCTGACTGGGTTGGGATCCGCGTCGCACCAACTTGCATAGTATAACATATACAGCATCCGTTTTTAAGCGAGCGCCTTGAACCTAGACCAAAACATCTTATGATACCCAAAAAAAAAAAAAAAAAAAAACCAAAAAAAAAACAATAGTTTAAAATCTACCTATTTCTTTTTCTTTTTACTCTTTTTGGAAGACGACGAAGGTTTTGAAGATTGCTGAATAATAATTGTTCCGTCCCTTACATCCTCTGATTCATCTTTGAATTTGTCTTGGCTGTCTAAAAAGAACATTAAATCCGTGACTTGTTCATTTAATAACCCATTATCTTCAGTCAATTCTTCTATTCTTGTCTTCCATTTTTGTGTATCTTTAAGAATATATTCTATTTTATGGGAGAGAGCCTCATTCAATGAATTTGCCAGGTTTAATTCACGCATAACGGAACTCAATTTTTCATCTTTACTTTGAATCTTTTCTTTCAAGGAGGGAATTAGGTTTGATGTAAGATCGGATAGTTTAGCTGTTAAATCGGCTATTTGCATCTCAAATCCTTTGACAGTCTCCAGATTTTTATACAACATGCTCGATCCACGTCGGGACTTGGGAGCTTCTCTTGACTGCAAAAGTGCCTCGTAATATTCCCTCTGGCTAGCTAGCTGACTAATCAAAAGTTGAGAATATTCAAACCCTACTTCATCAATCTTATCAATTGTCGAATTGTTCGATTTTCCTGCTCCCAGTATACTATCTTTTTCGGGAAGTTCAACTAATTTCCCATCCGATTCATTGGTTACTAGCCGATGCACGTAATTATCGCCTGCATAATCCCAAACTCTTGAAGTACTGATTTCCATGGCAAAACAATGACCTGTATTTATGAAATGTTTGAGAGAATGTTGTTCTGGAGCATATCTGCTGCAACCTACGTTTCCACACACGAGACAAATCCATAAATTGGTATTTTCTGAGCAATCGACACAAACTTCCGACTCATTTGCCGTGTCCTGCAACAAGGTGCTAGGAGGAGTTGAATTTCCCGTGAGGGGAATGTCTTGTGAAGTTCTTCTAGAAATACTCAATTGTTGCAATCTAGTCATTGATCGACGGACTTTTTCATTGGACAGACTATGTGAGTATCTGCAAATCGGACATGAATCATCTTTCCATTTAGACAAACATTGGCAATGAAATGTATGTTGACAAGGGATCGTAAGTAGTCCTGTTATCGCTGCATCCATTCTTTCTAAACAAACAGGGCATGTAGGAAGTTCCACGGGTGTAATGTCTATTAAATCAAACTTTTCAAGCATAGATTGCACCGGACTATTATGGGAAGAATCTGGAGGAGACGTAAATGGATCTTGAAGAAGAAACGGGATCATCGAATCCGAATCATTATTATTTGCATGCCTTAAGGGGTAATTTAATTGAACTGCTTTTACGTACACCACATGGCATGTCTCTGGTTCCATGGAATTGAATGCTTTCCCATCATAATGGAATTGAAATTCCGCTGCTTTTATAATATCCCTAAATTTGATCAAAACTAGGAATCGGTTTGGTTTCTCACTCTTGAGGATTCTGATGTGAGATATACTGTTCATGTAATTCTCTCCAATGAATCCTAATAGATCGGTGGCGGTGAAATAAGTTGGCACGGCAATAATCGCCACCATGGTACCATCACCTGGATTTGAGTGTCGTTTTATCGGTATGGGTATGGGATTTGTAGGTTCGATATCTGTTTCTTCATCTTCAAATTCCCGATACAATCGTATGATCCCTTCGCCTAACAGTCTGGCCTTTATTGGTTCAATTGCGTCAGCCATGCGTTTCTTGTTGTCGGTGTCTCGTATGTCAATCTCGGTGACTTCTATGTCTGAATATCTATAGTCTGAAGAAAAGGTTTCAAATATATCAATAGTAATATGGTAGCAGTCAGTACCTATCATTATCCTGGTTCCATTTAGAAACTACGCAAGCAAGGACAAATGGTTTTATGTATTCAGTAAACAAAGGAGAGGAGTGGGTTTGGTGTGTTGTCTATAAAAAGTATTTTTCTTTTCTAAAATGCTCCAAACTGGTCAAGATCTCACCATTGGCGCCAATGATTTCATGTTCTTGTCCACCGAGAACTTCTAAGGCCTTTATGTCGGGAATCCAGATAACATGAGCATTGGCAGCTATACCTGAGATTACCCCAGGTATTCCGTCTTCAAAAACTAAACATTCCTCTGGCTTGATTTCATCTAAGCCAAGCAAGGCGCGTTCACCATTGATACTTTCCAAGCAAGCAAACCAGATATCAGGGTGAGGTTTACCCTTACCCTTTGGAATCCTTTCGTCATCTCCAGTGACAATGTGTTTATGAAAGTATTTGAACCCATGTTTAAGATGGTTTGTCTTTCTTTCGAAATTGGTTGTGTTTGAACTTGTTCCTAATGCCATGGGAACTCCGTTATTATAAAGGTATTCAAGGAGTTCTAATGCTCCAGGAAGAAAGGCTGATTTGTGCCATAATTTGGCTTGGATCTTCATGCTTTGTTCTATAAACTCTTCAACCGTGATGTTCAAATCATACTCTTGCAACATTATCTTTACTGCCTCGGGACCAGGTCTTCCTTGAAGCTTAATCTTGATATCCCAAGTCATGGGACCTTTCCCGTATAAAGCCAACATCTCTGTGGCTGCTTCTGTATATAAATCTTCAGTGTTGATTATGGTGCCATCCATATCTTGAGTAAATATATTGTTAGTCAATGATCATCTTCAAATACATCTATATATATATATATATATATGAAAAAAAATAAAAACAGGTACTTACCAAAAAGACATGCTCTGATTTTCATATGACTGTATAAACATGTTAGTATCCAACCACTTTCAAAGCCTTATATAGTCTCTATCAACATACTGGGTAGCCATTTTCTACCTATTTGTCAAAGGAACGTGGTTTACCAAAAGGTTAGAAGATCTAAACTTGGAAATAAAGAAAGGAAAAGCAAAAAAAAAAAAAAAAAAAAAAAAAAAGAAACCCTGCTCATAACTAGTTGCGAAATTTCATGGTAATAAATTAAATAAAGAACATATAGTACCTATGAACAATCTTTACAATGGGGCGTTCTTAAACAAATAAGATATACTTTCACCATTGTGTAATCTTCTAATGGATTCAGCAATCACTGCTGAAATATCAATAGTATCCAATTTAGGACAAAGTTTCAAATTTTCTTCGAATGGAACGGTATTGGTACACACAACCCTTTTTAACTTGGAATTATTGATGTTTTTGATGGCATTACCAGATAATATACCATGAGTGACAATAGCTATGACTTCTTTGGCATGGTTGTCTAATAAGACTTCAGCAGCCTTAGCCAAAGTACCACACGTATCTGCCATATCGTCGACAATGATACAGATCTTGTCGGTAACATCTCCAACTAAAACCATTCTGGACACTTCGTTCGCCCTGGCTCTTTCCTTGTGGATTAATGCAAAATTCAAATCTAGTCTATCGGCCAAGGCGGCTGCTCTCTTGGCACCACCAGCATCGGGGGAAATTATGATTGCGTTACTATAGTCAATCTTTTCCTTGATATATCTAACCACACTTGGCTCAGCATACAAATTATCCACCGGGACGTCAAAGAACCCTTGGATTTGCGAAGCATGCAAATCCATCGTTATCACATGATGACAACCAGCGGTAGTTAACATATCTGCCATTAACTTAGCAGTAATTGGTGCTCGGGATTTATCTTTTCTATCTTGTCTAGCATAGGGGAAATTTGGTAAAATAACCGTGATTCTTCTGGCACTGGCAGTTCTACAGGCATTGATCATAATCAATAATTCGATGACTCTGTCATTGACCACCCCAGAACCAATTTGACAAATAATAAATATATCTTCATCTCTAACTGATTCGCCAATAGAAAACTGTACTTCACCAGTGGAGTCTCTTTTAAGCTCGCTAGGACTAATACGTAAACCTAATCTTTTGGCAACGAGTTCGGCTAATCCTCTGTGAACATCGCTTGCTAATAATTTTATGGAGTTAGTGGACATCTGTAGTTGGTTTCCTTAAAAGATAAGTGGGCTTGAACTTTCGAGTATGAGTATTTCTTTAATGAAATAGACAAAACAATGTCGAGGTGGCGGGGGGGGGAGGAGAGGGGTCTAAGGAACACTTGGAATGGATTCACAATCTTTCCCCATAGTAGGACCAATAAAACATTTCAAGATAAATTTTTTTTTTTTCTTCCCAGGTGGGCTTGGAAAAATGTACGATTTTTTTTTTACAGGTTGGCTACAATCCGATGAGTTAATGGGCATTTATATTACAGGTTACATTAAAGTGCTAATTATACAAAATATGGAGAGTCTAGAACAAGTCATCAATGTCATCAAGAGTGTCGCCATCTTCGTCTTCTTCTCCCTCTGCTTCGTCATCTTCTCCTTGGTCAACTTCTTTGCTGTTGGTGACATGAGATGGTACCAGTTTCATTTGCAAGTTCTCGAGTTCATCCAAATACTTTGCCAAGTCTCTCTTCTTCAGATCTAACGACGCTTTCAAAGATGAATAGGTATTTTGGAACTTCATTCTTAACATCTTACTTGAAGCGGTTGATAAATTCTTTCTATGATGTTCAACCACTTTTTCAAGTTCGGCGATTTCCTCTTCCAATAACTTGACGTGTTGCTTTCCAGATTCACCTTCGTCATCCTCTTCCTCCTCCTCTTCCTCTTCCTCTTCCTCTTCCTCGTCCTCTTCTTCATCTTCTTCCTCGTCGTCTTCCTCTTCTTCTTCGCCTTCTTCGTTGTCTCCCAAGCCGCCTGGTGTTGCCTGGCGACTCTCGGTAACAATCTCTTGTTCCTCTTCAGACTCTAGTTCCCCATCAAGAACCTTGTTCAATTCTTCCTCGAGATGAAGTTCTATATCTTCCGCAAGTTGATTGCCTTCGTCTGGATTTTGGTATATATCGTGTTCTGGGAATTCGGTCTTGAAGGCAACTGGAGTAGATACTGCTGATGGGGTTGTGCTTGAAGCCCCATATCTTTGTTGTTGCAATTTTTTACTGTCTATCAATTCAAAATGACTTTCTTCTGAATCGTTATCTAATTTTATCAACTCATTGACCCTACTGTCAATATCTTCGATAACTCTATGGTCTGCTCTTGTTGGACGAAACCTTCTATACACATCTTCGAATGGGGCTAGTATACCATCTCGAAATACCATTTTACGAGATCTTATTTCTCCTCCCTTGACATGTTTATAGAAAGGATGGTGGAAGAGGTATTCCTTGGGAACCTCGAAATCCTTCTCGGTATTTAGCTGTGATGGATTAACTTGATGTAAGACTAACAAAATTTGACATATATCAAATGTCTTAAATATGTTCTTTCTGTCAACTGTCTTGTATAATTCAGTGAGTGTAGGTAAGTCTATTAGTCTTGCTGAATAGAGTGACCCATTAACGTTTATTACTGCCTTGTCTCTAGTTATCCATTTGATAATCAATCCATTTAAATCGCCTGCATCCACGGCATTATGAACAAAATCTAGATTAGCATCATTCAAGAATCTTATTATTATTCCTTGTTCTATCAAGGGGTCATCTTCTAAATCAGGAGCCTCTGAATCGTAACCTTCACCTGGAATTCTGGTTGGCTTTATTCTTACTCTAGGTACAGCTCGAGGTGCAGGCTGGGCAATATCCAAACCTTCATTGGTGGTGGTGGTGGCAGTGGCAACAGCAGCGGCATCAGAAGCAGCAGCAGCAGTCGGTTTGCTCCTGGAAAGATTAATTTTGATTTTCTTGATCTTTTCCCTTTTTTCTGATTTATCTCGGTTTCTCTTTATACTTATTGTAGGTCCTGTTGAGGGTGATTTTGTAGGTGCTTTGATTTTCAATTTAGGAAGTGGAGCCTCTGTTGGAGGGTGTGACAGTGATGGCGTAGACCCGCTTGAAGAGGGTACCTTCAATTTAAGTTTAATTGCCATATGTTGCTGTTCTCGGTCTGCTTCCGGTATCAAGATGATGGGGGGGAGGGAGTGACAGGAAAATGATAATTAAAGTTTCCGGTTTGGCTTTTTTTTTTTGTGTGTGTTTTTTTTTGGGTCCAGACGAGTCTTGGTTATATGCAGGAGTTGTTATTTTTCACTTAACCGCAGCATGGAAGTCTTATATGTTTTGGGTTCGTTGATAAATCCGGATCTCATAGTATCTGGTAGGAACTTGTGAACCGGTAATTGAGATGAGATGAGTATATGTCTCGCTAGTCAACAAAGCATAGCTGACAATGAATAGTGAATCCTATTTGTTGTTGTTTTTTTTGTTATTGGCCGCGGGTCTCCCCTGGCTCCCTTACACTGTGTAACGCTCAGGACAATCACCAATTTTTTTTTTTTTTCGCTTTCTTACACATCACGATAACATTCGATATACCCATTTTGTTATGGTGAACAAGAATCCACTCTGACCAGTTTAGAATTAGAAAATTAGGTAATGGGTAGAAGGTCTATGTCGAGGAGTAGACGGTCTTCTTCTTTTGAAAGAAGAAGATCAATCTCAAGGCATGGCTCCGTCACGTCGATGGAATCATCAACCAGTTTCTTACTAGAAGATAACAATCACGAAATGTATTCAGGTGCTGCTTCGGAAATCATTCCTTCGTCAATTTCAACGTTGCATTATCCTCATAGTTTTGGTGGTAGGGGAGATTTTAGGGTATCTAGAGAGACATCTCCTTTATTAACTGGGGAGGAAGATGATGTTGCATTAACCAGAGTTCGATCTATGGCATCTCGTACTTCAATTGATGGCCAATCACACTTCAAATTCTTTTCTCGCGACGAAATTGAAATGGCCCCAGGGGGGTCAACCTTGGAGAATCCCGATGATCCTGTGGATTATAATACTGACTGGGATTATTCAGTTGACAAGTTTGCCGAAGATTATGACGGAGAAGTGTTGCAAGATGATGAATATGGTCGGGAACCAGGTACGAGCGATAGACTTCAATCTCCAGCACTTCTGGAATATGGTTCATTAAACTCTCACTTTGATAGGCGTAGACGTGAGTCAGATGGAAGCAGTAAATCCAATCTATTGGATTCGCAGAGCATTGAAGCAAATCAAATTGAGCAAGATTTTCTAAAGCAGTATCCAGCCAATTTGGACTATCAAAGGTATTATCTCGCTGAAGAAGATTTGGTGATTGGTATAGCTGGATATTCCCACTGCCTTTGGAAAAAAGTATTGTATTACATTATTTGCACTTTTACATTGGGGATAGGATATTTGGTATTGAGATGGTTTCCAAGTTATAGAATAAATTTAATGGGCACAAGGTGCCCCTTGGGTATTGCTGATTGGTGTGTCATTGAAAATGAATTTGGTGAACTTCAAATTGTCAACATTGAGAAACAAAGATTGAATGAAAGATTGTCAAGTTTTATGACGGTAGAAGGAACACAAGATGATACGTTCGCCAACGAAAAGGACCCCATAGTTCCCTCTGTTCATTCGTTTACATATAGGTATATTAAGTTTTTCTACAATCCATGCGAGGATCTTTTTAAGACTAACTCGAATTGGTATGATGGTCGCTGGTTGCATGTTAATAACACCAAGGATGGTATTTCTCAGTCTACGTATGAACAAAGATTGGAGATCTTTGGTGAGAATGATATCATGATTGAAGAAAAGTCAGTTAGTGGCTTATTGGTTGATGAAATATTACATCCCTTTTATGTGTTTCAGGTATTTTCCATCTTCTTGTGGTTAGCTGATAATTACTACTATTATGCCTCGTGTATTTTTATCATATCTATGGTATCGATTATTAATTCTTTGGTTGAAACAAAATCAACTATGAAGAGATTGCAGGAAATATCAAGATTATCTTGCGAGGTTAGAGTGTGGAGAAATGAATTCTGGAAACAAATCGACTCCAATGACTTGGTACCGGGAGATGTCTTTGAAGTTGATCCCTCGTTGAATATTATTCCCTGTGATGCAATATTGATAAACGGGGATTGTGTGATCAACGAATCAATGTTAACTGGTGAAAGTGTCCCAGTGGCAAAAGTAAGTGCCACCAAAGATACCGTCAAGTTATTTCCTGAAAATTTTATTGACCCAGTATTATCTAAATCGTATTTGTTTAATGGGACTAAACTATTAAAAACAAGATCTTCAAATGATCAGCCAGTTACAGCAATGACCATCAAGACAGGGTTTAACACTACCAAGGGTTCTTTAGTTCGCTCGATGCTTTTCCCCAAGCCCACTGGTTTCAAGTTTTATCAAGATTCATTTAAGTATATCGGATTTATGACAATTATTGCCGCTATTGGGTTTATTTATTCTACCTATAACTTTATTAAATTGGGATTGAGCACCAAACTTATGATTTTGCGTGCATTAGACATCATTACAATCGTGGTACCACCTGCTTTGCCTGCAACTTTGACCATCGGTACCACTTTTGCCCTTTCAAGATTAAAGAAATTGGAAATTTTCTGTATTTCTCCAACAAGAGTAAACATTGGAGGTAAGTTAGATGTCTTGTGTTTTGACAAAACTGGAACCTTAACTGAGGATGGTTTGGATGTTCTAGGATTGCATTTGGCAAACAATGCAAAGGGTAGAAAGGAAATCATATTTGAAGAAATTGTTGAGGATATTAATAGTTTGAAAGTATCACCGGATTCCCGGGAACACGATACTAATAATGGAAAGTATTTATTGGGGTGTATGACAGCTTGTCATTCTTTAAGAAGTATTGATGATGAATTATTAGGTGATCCATTAGATGTGAAAATGTTTGAGTTCACAAATTGGAAATACAGAGAAGACCAAGTTCAAAATACTCCAATTGTTCACAGGGGCAATGATGGATATAGGATCATAAAGGAATTTGACTTTTTGGCAGCTCTTAGAAGAATGTCAGTTATCGTAATCAACAACCAAAATGAGCATATTGTATTCACCAAGGGTGCCCCAGAAGTTATGAGAGACATTTGTTTTCAGGAAAGTATACCTACCAACTATGAAGAATTATTGCACCATTATACTCATTCTGGTTATAGAGTCATCGCTTGTGCTTATAAACCAATAGATGACCCTGTTATTACCAGAGATGCTGCAGAATCTGATTTGATATTCACTGGGTTTATTATCTTCGAAAACAAGTTGAAAGCATCTACAAAGGCAACGTTACAAAAATTGAACCAAGCAGAAATTCGTACAATTATGTGTACAGGTGATAATATTTTGACGGCAATTAGTGTTGCAAGAGAATGTGAATTGGTTCCCCCTAGTATACTGCATATTTACATTCCAGTTTTGGATTACAAGGACAATGAACAGTATATTTCCTGGCAGGAAGTAAATGAGCCAGAAAATAGATTGGATCCAATTTCCATTAGACCAGTTGATATTAGGCAGGATAATAATTATAAACTAGCAATAAGTGGTGATATTTTCCGTATTCTCTTGACCGAGATTAAGAATGAAACATTGATTGAAAACGTGCTTATGAATTGTGATGTGTTCGCCAGAATGTCACCAGATGAAAAGCATGAATTGGTCGAACAGTTGCAAAAGATTGATTATACCGTAGGATTCTGTGGTGATGGTGCCAATGACTGTGGTGCACTAAAGGCAGCAGATGTCGGTATTTCCCTTTCTGAAGCAGAGGCATCTGTTGCCGCTCCTTTCACATCCCGTGTATTCGAAATTTCTTGTGTTTTGGATGTTATCAAAGAAGGTAGATCAAGTTTGGTTACGAGTTTTTCGTGTTTCAAGTATATGTCATTATACTCGGCAATTCAATTTGTCAGTGTCAGTATACTTTATAAAACGGGTACCAATTTAGGTGATTTCCAGTTCTTATACATTGATTTATTTTTGATATTGCCATTAGCTATTTTCATGTCTTGGTCAAAACCTTATGATAAATTGGTTGTGAAAAGACCAACAGCAAATCTAGTTTCACCCAAGATTCTTATACCTTTGGTTTGTCAAATTTTGGTAATCTTGGCATTCCAGGTAGTATTGTGGCTCTTGGTTAAACGGGAACCTTGGTATATTAAGCCGGTACCAGGAAGTGATGATGCAGTACAATCTTCTGATAACACTGTTTTGTTTCTATTTTCAAATTTCCAATACATTCTTATAGCTGTGGTATTAAGTCAAGGTCCCCCTTATCGTGAAACTATGCTTAACAATTATCCATTTATGATTAATTTGGTTCTTGCCCTTTTAATCTCGGCCAGCTTATTCTTGATTGATGGAGAATCGAAATTCGGTGATTTCATGCAATTGACAAATTTACAAGGATGGTTCTATAGTTATATCCTCATGTTTGCGGTATTTAACTTTCTAATCATGATGGTGGGAGAAGTTCGTTGGTTTAAACAAATTGCTCATATTTATAAACGGATATTCCAAAGACAAAAAATAGGAAGAAGTAAAAAGGCATTTAAGAATTTACGCCGTGAATTCAATCAAGTAGGAAGTGTATAAGAGTGTATAATTCAATTTATTCCATTAATACTTACATTTACATCAGTGGTTTGAGATTTCTCATTTCTCAGATATAACTGGATTAGTAAATAAAATGGGTGAGTGGGGGAAAAAAAGAAGAATGATTCCGCCCAGGATCGAACTGGGGACGTTCTGCGTGTTAAGCAGATGCCATAACCAACTAGACCACGCAACCTTTCTTGAGATTTTGTGAGGATTCTGTAGGAATCCCTCACTAAAATAACCAGTTACATAATAAGAGACATGTGATCTAGAGTAACCATTATTGTAACTGGTGCACCAACTAGTCGAGCAAACTTTTTATAGAAGTGGTTTACACTCCTTCTTTAGTTCAATAATACCACAGCTTTTGGAGATACATTTGGTAACCATTGTTCGTATTGGCTCGGGCATCCCACTGGGTGTGCTTATAAGATATTTGAATTGTAATTTGGGGTCTGTTTATCACGTGATAATAGTGTGATAAACGTGTGACAAACGTGTGATTTTCACCTGAAAGTCACACTTTTTTAGTTTCAAAAAAAATATAATTTTGCGGCCATTTTTATACCCTGTTGAAAGTAATAGACGTATTTTTAAGGCCATTTAGCGTTAGATCTCTCACCAATATTCCACATAAAATGTATATAACTGTGGTCACTTTTAAAGGAAACCTTCAGGTCACTACTCACCCAGTTTTTTTTTTAATGAATTTTATAATTCATAGATAATTTATATGCTTATTAGTGTTTTTTTTGTGACGATATTCTTTTCTAATTTTTCTTTACCAAAGAGAACATATATCAAAAATTGTGATTAACTTTGGTATATCAAATTTTGTAGGTTGAGATATAGTAATTGTATTTAATTATTCCTTGAGAGTTGTCCAGTTTAGAGAATTTTAACTAATTGGAGACAGAGACAACATTATCTAACATACCATTGAGATGACATCACTGTTCGGTTTAAGCTGAAGCTTAATTATACACTTTTCTCAAAATGTCCTAGAGACAAAGCTTCACAGAAACAATGACCATGTCTATGTTTAATTGATGTCATGTCAACCAAAGATTTGTTAGATTACCACAATTCTATATCCATATCAATTGAAGCGGGGACTAAGGTTTTCAAGGGGATGAACAAGGGGGCGATACAAATAAAATTTCTGAAATGGTTAGTATCCAATGGATCATCCATTTAGGCTTTAATTCTAATTTAATATTTCAAGGATTGTCAAGCTGGCCCGTTTTCCTTAGAAAGAAAAATCCTCCCGGCTAAATATACCTTTCAAAGATGTCAATACAACATCGGCTACGTACGTCAGAAAATTAGTCGCATATCAAACTTACTTGCTTTATTATACGGTTGCCATTCTAAATAAACTTCCTGGATATAAACAATAGGTTTTAAACTAGAATATAAAGAGTTGAAGCTCAATTAACAGACCTAATTTCCGAACTAAAAGTGCATTCCATGCCGAGAAGAACCATCTTTTAAGGCATAAAAACAAAGCAAAAGGGTTCGTTTTAAAAAACGGATGGAAATGTAATTCCATGAATTTTCGTTTGAAAACAACCATCGGGAACTAGATTTCCTTGGTATTAAGCAAAAAAAAAACAACAACAACAACAACTAGGACATTCACAAATCCAATCCAATGCCAGTTGAAACTTTGATAAAGCACCCAACACCTGAAATTGGTGGATTTTATAGAGTTAATTAAGAATGGAAATTACCTTATGAGCCACCACTCACAATGAACTACGGGGGTTTTTTTTTTCCCCCCCGTGTAGTTATAAACAAGCTTTTCATGCAGACACAGATTTTCGCGTGAATGTGCAAAATAAAAATAACTTCTATTATAAAGAACAATAACAATGGATCACATTGTGTAACCTATATCTCTTGTAACCAAAAGTGACATTGCATCCTCATCAGAAGATCTCGAATGCCACACATGTCTCCATTCTCCTCTAAATCCATTACCAATAGAGTTAGTCAGTTTGGAGTGTCATTCTTCTGTTCCTATCAGAATTTCCACTCGTTTAAACGTTGTTTTCGTCAATTTTCACGACGAACCGCAAAAGTTTTAATTTGCTGCTTTCCGACTCAATCGGAAGATGCATGCGTTATTTACCATTCTATCTCGTGACGATTTACAAAATCTGACCTTACTAAAAGTCGATTGTAAAAGTTTCAGATTGATCAGTCAATTTCTAAGAAGATATCATAAGATATTGTTTCTCTATTGAATGATTGTCGCTGTGAATTGATCCTTGGTGTTTCTAATTGTATTTTTTTTTTGTAGAAAAGAGATCGGTGCTGCAATGCCATTGTTTATTTTTTTTCCCCGAAAAAAAAAAACAATCTTCGAACAAGGCACGTATTTTCTTTCTTTTTTTGGAAAGGCTGAAACAGACACGGAAGTTATGCTTGAGTTTAAAAAATGGGTAGTTGTTTGCTGTTTGAGTAATGCAAATGATCTCATTTGCCAGATATTCCGAAGGAAGAATGGAGAAGGGGTGCTGGATAGAACGCCTCACACTAATTGCTTATACAACAATGACTGCCTTCTATTTGGCTTTTTGGGTGGAGTAGAGTAGAGTAGGACACTTGATCAATATTCAATCGGGGAATGGCAATAGAAGGCCCGGCCTGGATTAAGATTGTAGGTCAAAGGATCGAGCGGCTATTGCAAAAATGTCCGAGAAAAAAAAAAATACAAAAAGGTGACACCATTAAACTTTAAAAAAAAAAAAAAACGCTGTCTGAACCTTCCACTTACTGTTTTGGGCAAACTAACAAATTTTACTCAAACCACCTGTTTGGTTTGCATCCAGATACCGTCTACGTTTCTTTAATTTAGTCAGTTTCTAAAAGAAGGAATTTAAACACCTGCATTCGTGATATGGAAATAAGCTCCTCATTGAAAAAGCATCCTCATTGTGGCAATTACTGGCACACGATAGAAGGTCTGGGGAAGGATCGAACCATTCAAAATTACGACAAAAAAAAAAAACAACAACAAAGAAACAGAAAATCTTACGTTAGCTATCCAGCCTGCCGCACGGAATTTGGTCATTGTTCATTTATCGGAAAGTTTTTTTTTTCTTTTTTGGGGGGTGTTGGTTCCTACCGATGATGATTCGCGTAATTTCTTTACTCTCGGGCCCATCCTCAAATCTTCAAATAAAATAAAGTGAGCTGAGAAAATACCAAACAAGCATATGCAAGTTATTTTTTTTTTTGGGTAATAGGGAATCAGACACTTTTTTTCATGTTTTCAGCAGCATGAAGTTTGGAATGTCACTAGGAGCAATCTAGTCATGGTTAATAAAGGAATAATAGCACCACATTAAGAAGCTTGATTTAGTAAGAAATTTTTTCTTGTCGGATTGTTAAAAGGTAAAAAAAAAAAAACCCCCCAAAACACAGGGAAAATAATAAGGTATTATTTTAATGGCTGCGGCAATACACATAACTCTAAAAAAAAAAAGTTGTAATTTAATGTTTAAAAATAAATAACCTGGGGGGGGAGGACAGCCAGTCATCATGTCCCTGTCGTTTATTATATATAAATATCAGTTGATTTCTTCTTTCAACTGGTTTTGAAGTTTTTTTGTAGAATCGTCTCCCATTAATAAGAGAAAACGAAAGATATAACTCCCTTATTATTTTTTATATAGATATTAACACATCCTCCACAACACATTACAACTAAACGATGTCTAACTCAATTCATTCCGATCACTCCAAGGAACACTCCGTGGATACTGAAGAAGTTAACAAAATTCAAATTGCTGGTGACGGAAACGAATTTGTTGTTATTGGTAACAAGAAATACTACAGACATGAATTAATGCATGCCTTTGGTGGTACTATGACTCCAGGTTTATCCCCACCACCAGCCCATAATTTTGCCAATCCAGCTCCTTTAGGTTTAGCTGCTTTCTCCATGACTTTACTTGCCTATGGTTTATTTACTGCTCAAGCTATGGGTATCACTAATTCAAGCGCCGTTCTTGGTTTAGCTTGTTTCTATGGTGGTGCTATTCAATTTTTGGCTGGTGTTTGGGAAATGGCTATTGGTAACACTTTCGGTGCCACTGTCTTCGTTTCTTTAGGTTCATTCTGGTTATCTTACAATGCTATTTTTATTCCAAGTTTTGGTATTTATAATACTTACGCAGAAAATGACATTGAACAATTAGGCACTGCTGTTTCCTTCTTCTTACTTGCTTGGACTATCCTTATTTTTGTGTTGGTTCTTTTAGTTTTGAAGTCAACAGTTTTGTTCTTAGCCCTTTTCGTTACTTTATTCCTCACCTTCTTGATGTTAACTATTGGTGCCTTCATTGGCAATGTCAATTGTAACAGAGCAGGTGGTGTTATAGCTGTTGTTTGTGCCCTTATTGGTTTCGTTAACGCATATGCTGGTGTTTCCAACAAACAAAACTCCTACCTTACTGTCAGAGCAATTCCATTAACCAGGGATTAAGCTTCTTGTTGCTAATCAATATTCATAAAATGATTCACAATATTTACTAATAATAAAGCCAACAACCCCCACCAAGCTTTCTTTGGTGGGAAATGCTTTTCTGCTTTGTGTTTTATATCTTTTTACTTTACTTTACTATTTTTGGGGACCGGGACCTTCTAATTTGTTATTTATTTACTATTGCTTACTATTACTTACTTGTTTTATACTACTTTTTCCATTACTATTTACTAATATACAGATTAACACCATTTAACTCATATCCCTTCTTCTCGTAAAAAACCGTCCTTTCTCGTTCACATTTTTTCAGGATTATCCTCGCCCCCCCCCCCACCAAAAAAAAACAGCATAGAAATATATGCCTAAACAAATATATTTCGCACCCATCTCAAAAAAACAAATATTATTAATTTATCTAAATATTATTTAAACGACAAAGGTAAAATTATTTTTTTGTTTTTATTTTTCTCTCACATTCATTTTTCCGACCCACCAATATTCATAACCAAGTAAATTTCTACTGCAACTTTTCATCACCAAACCTCTTCGTAAACAACCCAAGCGCTTTGATGGGGAATAAGAACCGATATGAAGGATACTCAATTGCACAACTATGATTGAACACCCCTTCAACATCTTCGAATTTCCATTCTCCACTTGGCAATTGTCGGTTCATTAATAATTGAATCCCACGAACGATGGGTTCTTTGTCCGGGTAATCAGCAAGGATTAATCCAATTAATGCCCACGCAGTCTGCACCACTAGTGACTTTTCTGCGTTTACATAAGTATGTGTCTCGCATGCCTTCATGGATTCAGACCACCCCCCATCGGGCAATTGTTTCGATATAAGGAAATCACAGCCTCGCTTAACAGTTTCCGATGAATTATAATAATGCCCTACCGTACTTAGGGCTTCGAGGGCAAACATCGATGCATAGGTATAACAAACCCCCCAGGATCCATACCAGGACCCATCGACTTTATCTTGAGCACTCTTTATATACTCAATTGCGTTCTTAATTGTCAGTTGAATTAAGTTTGAATTGTAGTCAGGGTAATATTTGGCAAAATAGGTCAACCCCAATACCGAAGAGTCGGTGCATTCAACATAGGGGTATTCTACCATGATATTATTAAATACTTCCGCTGGGTTTAATTTTTCTAACCACAAAGTAGATCTAATCTTTTCATATGCTGAAAATGACCCAAGTTCCCACTTGTCAACATTTTGAATCTGTAATAAAACTTCGACTGCATCATATAGATTCTCATCTTTGATTTGGTCTCTCAAATCAACAAAACTTGCATGGTTCCGTACCATAATAATAGCCTTCATTGCTTCTGCCGTACAATCACTAACAGTGTATCCTTGTTCTTTGGTACTAAATGGCCATGCTCCTTTCCGTTTATCTCTAAAACTGCCAGGAACGCAATCTTCTGTGAATTGTGATCGTACAAGGAACATATAACTCTTACGTATCATATCATGATATTTTGGATTGTCAACTAATCCTGATATAAAAAAGTATTGTACCATGAAGGCAACATCCCACACTTGTACTCCGTTAGTTCCCATGACAGTCATACCTTGAGGGCCATGGAATAAGACGTCGTTCATTCTCTCACATAAACGTAAAAACGTAAGGGAAGAACCACCTTCATAATGATAGGTGACTACCATATTGAAGGCAAAACTCACGGGAGCAATACATAAAAACTCGGAATTGTCATATTCCTTTAAGATTAAATCGTAAATTCGGGTATTAACCTTCTCCAATACCCATTTTGGTCTTAATCCTTCCCATTTACTCAATATTCCATTGGCAAAATCAAGTATTTTGGAATGAGGATAATATAAATCAACTCCACATACATCGTTTCTATGCTTACTAAAATTTATCTTTTCATAGGGTAATTGACGAGGCAAATAAATTTCATGTCTAATGTCTGTTAAAAGGGGATCCAATTCACACTTCACTCTATTTGCCAGGACATATCCCAACGGTAAATAGATTGCTCTGGTATGTACCCACCATCTACCAGGATGTATAGGTAAACTGTAAGGTAAGGTCCATAATTCAGGTGGGGCAGGATTAACCCCTTCCCATTCGTATAAATTTAATATCGACAACCATGCTTTCCCCCAATGCGGGTTTCTAATGGCTCCACCCAATCGATGCAAGGTTCTTCTTGCTTTGACTAGCACTGGATGCTCAGCTGACATGCCTAATAATCGAAGACATACATAGTTCATGGTAGTTCCAAAGCAGGTAGATTTGTCAATTGAATGTAACCCCCATCCACCATCTACTGGATGTGAGGTGTTGACTATATATCGAATCATTTCATGTCTGTATGGATCTGGAATAGGTTGGTGACTGAAATAATTCGCCACCACATAACCAATGGTCATAAACATAGGACCTTTATATTGACATGGGAAAATCCCATTATCCAACTGTAATAATTTTAAGAAATCAGCACCCTTCTCCATGGCTTCTTTAGGAGTGTGAATCTCGGTTGGTTCAGGCATGGGGAAGTCAGGGGATTCTAATAACCATTGTACATATGTTGATTGGGGTTCACGAGCACATTCTTCCTCAGTGAGATAATGCCAGGTTTCACGTCCCAATGGGTCGCTTCTAAGTCTCCATCTCGACGGGTCGGTCTTTTCGAGACCCCCTATTTCTTCGGAATAGTACATCTTCAACAGTCTTTAATGAAATAAAAGTTGCAGGAAGGATAACACGTAACAGGTTGGGCAAAAAGTAACAAATTTGAAGTTTATACGAGCGTAAAGTGAAGAAAACACCCATTGCCCAATTAGGGAATCCAGTCACATGACTGAAATTATAATTTTTTTTTTGCTCGCCATTTTTTTTGCAGATGGCATTGGCTTTTTTTTAAAAAAAAAACCGGGGGTCGTGTGCCGAACCAGAATCTTCTAATAAAAAAAGCGTGAAAAAAAAAATCCCAGAAAAGGTCGTGTGTAGCCCCGGAAAAAATAGTCAATTTTGCATCTCTCTCTCTCTCTCTCACACACATTGTAGAAATAATACTCATTTTTCCCTTTCCTAGTTTGTATCGGGATATACTATTTACTAGTCAAATAGGAACCTCAAGGAAGCTTATAGCAACATTGCAGGGACATACTGTTATATATTTCTAAACCATGGCCAAAAGAAAGTTGGAGGAAAATAAGATTTCTGCCATAGGGACGGAGAAAAACAAAGAGGAATTCACTTCCTTTTCTGATAGAGAAGATGAGCCACAACAAGTAAAAGTGAACAAGAAGGCGCTTACTAACGGGCATAAGGAGAATGGATCTGAAGAAGAAAGAGGTGAAGCGTCTGATGATGATGATGATGACGACGACGACGATGAAGAAGAAGAAGAAGAAGATGCAGCGGAGAAAGCCAAGTCATCGCAACCTCCAAACAAAAAACAGAGGAAACAACTTTCAGCACAAGACGTTCAAATTGCTAGAGAAACTGCAGAACTTTTCAAATCTAATATTTTTAAATTACAGATAGATGAATTAATGAAAGAGGTGAAGATAAAAGATACTCATGTCGCTAAAATTGAAAAGGTTTTACATCGTTTACATGATTTAGTTTCCAAAGTTCCTCCTATTGAGAATTTGACTTTACAACAAGTAGAACACCATTTCAATACAAAAAAAGTAGCCAATCCATTCCCTGATCCAAAACCTACTAAACTTAATTATACCTTTTCATATTTACCACCTGAAGATGTTTCCCTTGTTGGGTCATTTGGATTAAAGACGGGAATTCACGAAACCAAAGGACTGGCGATCGAAATTGCATTGACAATGCCAAAGGAATTATTCCAAGCAAAGGATTATTTGAATTACAGAGCTTTGTATAAAAGATCATTCTATTTAGCATATCTCGCTGAACATTTAATCCCATTATCCAAAAAAAACAATTTACCCATTAAGATGTCATACCATTTTTTGAATGATGATGTTTTAACCCCAGTATTGAAACTAGAAAGTATTCATACTGAAAACCCAGAAGATTTAACTTTCCACAAAACTAAATTTAC
Source organism: Hemisphaericaspora lyxosophila (assembly GCA_030582855.1). Lineage (NCBI taxonomy): Eukaryota > Fungi > Ascomycota > Pichiomycetes > Serinales > Debaryomycetaceae > Hemisphaericaspora > Hemisphaericaspora lyxosophila. The sequence continues at coordinate 26,729 of JAJMHC010000202.1, forward strand.
AATTAACTTAATTGCTGCATTCCCTTTCGGGGTATTTGATTGTAAGAAATTACTTCCAGATAAGAATTGTATTAGGGTTCAATCAGACAAAGCAGAATTGCCCCCTACTCCTTTATATAATTCAAGTGTTTTATCGCAAACATCATACGACTATTACCTTAAGTATTTATACACAATGAAGAAATCGACCGAAGCATTCAAAGATGCGTGTATTTTAGGGAAACTTTGGCTTCAGCAAAGAGGATTTAATTCATCTATCAACCATGGTGGGTTTGGCCACTTTGAATTTGCCATCTTAATGAGTGCATTATTGAATGGTGGTGGGTTGAATGGAAACAAAATTGTATTGCATGGATTTTCTTCATATCAATTATTTAAAGGTCTCATTAAATATTTGGCAACTATGGATTTATACAATGGTTATCTTTCATTTTCATCTTTGATTGGAGAGAATATCGCATCCAAGTACAAGCCAGAAGGATTTCAAGTGCCAACTCTTTTTGACAAGAATACCAAATTGAATATTTTGTGGAAAATGACCTCTTCATCATATCAGGAATTAAGAAAACAAGCTAATGAAACATTGGATTTGTTAAATGATGTTGTCAAGGATAGATTCGATGCAATTTTATTACAGAAATCAAACTTTGATCAAATGAAATACGATATGGTTTTGAACTTGACTGTTCCTGACGAATTGTATGATACATTCGGGCCTTTGGAAAAGATCTCTTTTATTACCTTTGAATCTTACTTGAAGCATAAAATATATGAGATTTTGAAGAAGGCATTAGGAGAAAGAATTAACATGATCCATGTCCGTAATGAAAAGGAGGCAAATACTTTCCCTCTCAACAAGAGAAAACCAACACATATCAGCAACACATTTATAATTGGTTTGGAATTAAATTCAGAAGAATGTGACAAATTAGTAACCAAAGGACCAAATAATGAGGATAAAGAAGCTGGTCTGAAATTTTGGAAGTTCTGGGAACCTAAAGCATCGGTCAGAAGATTCAAGGATGGAACCATTCAACACTGTGTTGTTTGGAACTTGCAAGACCAAGAGCCATTGGCCTTGACAATTGCCAAGTATGCGCTCGATAAGCACTTACACCCCGATATCTCTCAACATTTGATTACTGAGATTACAAGTTTCAACAAGAAATTACCAATTCCACTCTTACCCAGTGCCAATAATCAAGTCAACACTTCATTAATCAGTTATGCTTCCCTCAGAGGTGCATTTGAATCTTTGAGTAAGATTTTGTCCAATTTGGAATTACCATTGGGAATTAAGACATTATTACCAGCTTCTTCCTCATTGAGATATACTTCATTATTGCAACCTGTTCCCTTTGCGGTTTCTAACCCGGATTTCTGGAATGATTGTGTTTTACAATTTGAAACATCTACCAGATGGCCAGATGAAATCAGTTCTCTTGAAAAGACCAAGACTGCATTCTTGTTAAAGATCAATGAAATACTAAATTCGGATACTGCATACTCTTCATTTGTAACTAAAGATGAATCAATTCCATTTAATGAAGATATCTCCTTATTGAACATATTGTCCCCAGAAGGATATGGGTTCAGAATCAGAGTGTTGACAGAACGTGATGAAATCTTATATTTAAGAGCTGTTTCCAACGCCGATAAACAAAAAGCATTAGTCCAAGATGTATATTTGAAATTTAACCAAAAGTTCTTGGGTGTTGTCAAACATACAAGAACAGTCAGTCAATTGGCTCAACATTTCCATTTTTATTCAGCAACCGTGAGATTATTTAAACGTTGGTTGGATTCTCAACTCCTTTTGCATCATTTCTCCGATGAATTAGTTGAATTGATTGCACTCAAACCATTTGTTGATCCTGCTCCTTACTCTGTACCACATTCGGTTGAAACTGGGTTCTTGCAAATTTTGAATTTCTTAGCTGCTTGGAATTGGAAAGAAGAAGCATTGGTTCTTGATTTGGTCAAGAGTACGGCCGAAGAAGATGCCAAACTAAGTGATAAGTTAACAATACAGGCTCATAGAGTTATCGAACAAAACTTTGAGACCATAAGAAAGAGCGATCCTTCAGGTATCAAAACTCAATTCTTTGTTGGATCTAAGGATGACCCTTCAGGTATTTTATGGTCAAATGATTTAACATTACCAATTGCAACCAGATTAACAGCCTTATCAAGAGTTGCAATACAGTTGGTAAAGACACAAGGCATTTCTGAAGCCAATCTTGATTTAGTCTTCACCCCTGCATTAAAGGACTATGACTTTGTTATAAATGTTAAGTCTGCAGACCTTACTGCTTCATCGGGTGTGCTTCCGCCAAACACATTCAAGAATTTGATTCAAACATTAACCTCTTTCCCGGACGATGTCACCACCAAGTATGACTTGGTTCAATCATTCATTGACGAGTTGAACAAGAAGTTTGGTAATGTCATTATCTTCTCAACTAGAACATTCACTGGCTTGTGTGAGGACAATAAGAATGTAATCTCGGGTATTTTCGCTCCTGTCAATTTGACAAAGAAGAAATTCAGAGTAAATTTGGGCTACAATGTTAAACCAGTTGAAGGAGAGGAAGTTATTATCGACAAGGACACCATTTTCAATCAAATAAAACTCTTGGGGGGAGACTTGATTGAATCTATTAATATTCGAAAATAGTTCAGTTTTATAGATCTGTAATTTTTATATTTCATGTATTAAATTCATGTACAGTATTAAATTTGAATGCAGCGCAGTATCCTAACTCTGCGTTTAGGGCAACAGCTTATCATCACCTAGTGAGACCCTAGATGTGTGCTATGGTAACCGAAACTATTACCTGTTGCCCTTGGTGAAAATTCCACCTCCACACTCCCCCAAAAAATCAGAACCATACCAAAAAGGTATAAGACAAAAAAAACAAAAAAAATCCCCCCATGAAGTTTCTACTTCTCGTTCTTCAATAGTTCAACCTTCACTCAATCCGATAGTTTAAATGGATTCGAATGTCAATCTCGAAGGAATACTTCAAGAGTTTGAAACAGTGACATTTCCAACCAGGGACCAAACAATTTCCAACAACAAATCAATCCTATATAAACGAAAACGATTCTTTCTAAAGGACCTACGAGCATCAGTGCAGATTATTGATTATGTACTTACAGTAATAATATATCTACGAGATAATTCAGTAGTGCGATTATTGCTACGACTTGCCATTCATTTCTCGATCATTGATACGTCGAATGCACCTAATTTAAGGTTGGTAATCACAGAAGAGCAAAAGAAGTCAAAGATTAAAAGTTCATTGATCCTTTTAGTGGTGATAAATATAGCTATCATCCTTATGCATTTAATATTCGGAGCATATAACAAAGAAACAACCAAAAATGGAGTCTTACACGGCGGGATCACATTACAGTTAATTGGAGAAAGACTTCCTTATAATAGAATGGAGTTGATGGTATTGGATTTATTGGCATTTTTTGCTCAACTAGCACTACATTCCTTGATAGCAGTGGTGAGCGACTCAGACATTTTGGAACTGGGAGATTACATTACTGCGGGAACTGAATCAACTTCAAACCAGGTAGATAGAGCTCATATAAGAGGTGATGGATATGATGGAAGTGTGCTATTTTCTCTTGATTGTTTTGAGCATATTCGCAAAGTAATGAGCTATCAAATCAAAGTTGAACTCTTTCCACCACTAAGCGTACAAGGCACCACTGCTTCCACCTCAATTTCGTCCTTACCAGGAGCATACCGAGCCTGATTGTATATATTCTATAGAGGGTAAAATACATATACATATATACACATACATGTAACATTTTTCATACCAACCACCGGAATTCGACTAAGCACGTGATCAAATACCCGGTTTTGTCTCTCTCTCTTGGGAGCTGCACGATGATCTTTTTTTTTTTTTTTGGTAAAGGTTTAAAAAAAAAAAAAAATTTCATTTATAATCCTAGAGATGAGATTTGAATTGGATCTTAACATACAAGCATAATCATGTCAGATAATAACATTGTCGGAATAGAATACAATAGAGTGACAAACACATCATCCACTGATTTCCCCGGTCATCAACAAACAGGGGATTATTCTTGGAATATTGAAAAATTCAAACAGAATTTTGATATTGATATTTCGTATATTAGTGAACGTAATGCCAATTTTGATTTAGTTCATATCGATACATCTATTGCTAATGCGTTCCGTCGTATTATTATTTCCGAAGTTCCTTCGGTTGCTGCTGAAGCTGTGTATATGTTTATGAACACTTCGGTCATACAGGATGAAGTCTTGGCCCATAGAATCGGGTTAATTCCATTAAAAGTCGATCCTGATTTATTGTCCTGGGTTGACAAGACTCAGGATGAGAATGAAAGATACACTGAAGATAACACTATTGTTTTATCATTAGATGTTGTTTGTACCAAGAACCCACATGCTCCTAAGAACTCAGATGATCCAAAAGAATTGTACAGAAACTCTAATGTTTATGCCCGTGACTTGAAATTCGAACCACATGGTACTCAATTAGAAAGATTTAAGAATAATCCAGTCGTTCCTGCTGATCCAGATATTTTATTGGCTAAATTAAGACCAGGACAAGAAATTTCTTTAAGAGCTCATTGTATATTGGGTGTAGGTGGTGATCATGCCAAATTCTCCCCCGTTGCAACCGCTTCATACCGATTATTACCAGTTATAGACATAAAGGAACCCATCACAGGTGAACTTGCTAAGAAATTCCAAAAGTGTTTCCCCCCAGGTGTTATTGGGATTAACTCTAAAGGAGAAGCTTTCGTGGAAGATGCTAGAAAAGATACAGTTTCTCGTGAAGTTTTAAGACACCAAGAATTCGACGGCAAGGTTAAATTAGGGAGAAAGAGAGATCACTTTATTTTCAACGTTGAGTCTACTGGAGCTATGTCCCCAGAAGAGATTTTCTTCAAATCAGTTAGAGTATTAAAGAACAAGTGTGAATATTTAAGAAACTGTCCAATTGGACAATAAGTAGCTTTTTGAGTTGTAATTATAGGTGTGTAAAATAGTAGTAGAAAATAGCATAGGAACTTGTAATAAAAAAGCATGTTTTTCTAAAACAATAAGCTAGCATATATGTAGACTGATGTGTGTTTGAGTTTAAACTTTCTGTTAAATTAGATTTGCTGTCTCAAGAGGATTTGCTGGTGTTTTGAATCTCATTCTTCAACTAAAACAACCTCTAGTGTGCAAAGGGTGCAAAGTGGTACCTAACATCAGTACTACTTCTATGCCAATTCAATCCGTAGTCTTTTAGAGTGTCAAAAAAAAAAAAACCCCAGCATATATCTTCCTAGTTCAGGGAGATCATGTAGGAATGCTAATTGGTACTCATTGGCTTCCCCACCTCAATGTCCGGCTGCAAAAAAAAACAAAAAAAACAAAAACAAGAAACACTTTTAAAGGAGGGTGAACTGGAAAGAATAGGTCCTACCTCTTGCTTAAAGAGATACAACACAGAACCGACTAATGGAGAAGAATATACCTAAATTGAAATATTTATATTCGTCATTTTGCTTTAGGTATTGGGAATGAGGTAGAATCTGAGAAGCCGGGTTAGTGGGAGGAATCAATTTTCTTTTACCCCAAAAAAAACATTGATTAGGGGGATCAGACCAGCTCAAAAACCCATTAGGATGGGCAAGTTAAAGAAGCTTCTAAATGTTAGTATTTGTTGGTATTATAAGTTTTTATTAAACCAAATGACTAGGATTCAGTCAACGTCATCTAAAGCTGATTGTATCCAAAAAAAAAAAGCATTTATGGGTCAAACAACAATATTTCAGACTCGGCACCAAATTTCTTTCATCAATGAGATGAAAGAGCCACTATTCAAGTAATAAGACAATATGACTTTGTCATCCATCCCGCGAGAAATTGATGTTTATACTACCCAAGATTCGCAACTAAGAGTTGAGAACAATGATTACTTTTGACAGGGTCCTTGAACCTGCATTGTCATACATGCCGGTAAGTGGCAAAGAGCACTGTTTCAAAAAACCTACTATTCTCAAGACCTAATAGTTCTCTAGTCCGTATTGATGTATCATGAACCTATTACCTGTTTACGCTGCTTTGCCACATCAAAATCAGAATGGAAACCACGAATAATAGAATTATTTTTCGCTTAATTAGAAAAGAGGCACACTAAAAAAAATGCCGTTGAAAACTAAAATCACAACGAACCCTTTTGCCAGCTGCTAAGATTCGTGACATGGATGAATCGTCACTCCATGGAGTAATTTCCAAGTCATGTCTTGTGTTGAGTATATTTTAAACTTAAACTTAAACTTTTCTTGTTCAAACAAAATGTGTTAAAGTAGCAATCACCATCCCTTAATGCACCCCACCCCACTCCACCACTCCCCCCCTGAAATCCCTTAAGCTCTTGTATGGTTTAAATAAATTCTTTTTTTCTGTTTAGAGTTTTGCAAATCATCCTTTTTTTTTTTGCTGGTTTCACACCGCCCTGTGCTTGAGAGAATAACAAAAACATCTCAACAATTAATCATCACTGCTTCTCCACCACTTCTACAACTCCCTCCACCCCCTATAACTCTTAGTCCAACAACACCATTACCACCACCTCCACCGCTACCCTATATTCCAAACAAGTTACGAATACAGAGAGTGACAGAGTGATTTCACAACCATGTCTTCTTCCTCTGCTCACAGACAACGCTCCTCATCTGTTAATTCAGTTTCTTCAAATCACTCCATACTAAACTCCACCACTTCATCCATAGTATTGCCCCTTCCCCTTTCACTTCCAATGTGCCAGCTGGCACCTCCTATTCAACAAACCACTTCAAGTGGAGGCAATTCTTCAGGAATTTGTACTCCGACCACTATGCATGCATCAATTTTCCCAACTCCGATCTCTACTGCATTGAACCCATCCCACATTACCCACCTCGCCCCAACGCCAACAACAGTTCGAAGTCTTTCCATCGTAAGCTTAGAGAGTCCACGTAACTCAATTATTTCATTTGATGATAATTTCATACGTACAACACGTAATAATAGTTCTATAAGCTTGGCATCATTAAATAGCCAGAACACTGCTGCCATCGCCAATATACCACCTCAAACAACAACAACAACATCATCATCATCATCACATGGACCTTTGCTGCACCCACTAAATGCACCATCACTGACTTCCAACTCGCATTCTATCCCTTTTATGGGATCTTCCAACACTCATATAGCATCTCCTGCAACCACTTCAACCACCACATCCATACAGGACAATAATCGCATGAAACAACTCCATCATACATCAAGTGTTCTTTTATCTGATGATGATTCCGAATTAGATACTCACACGCCCACCAGATCTATCTTACATCCCGTATTCAGATTGAAGCGAAAGAACAGCAAAGAAGAGAATCAATTGTTACAACTAAAGAGAGATTTCAAACTTCGGTTTGATGAATTGTTATTATCATCATCCAATCAATCATCGCCCACCAGTGCAGTCCCACCTTCCCCATTTGCAGTGGCCCCATTAATGAACATAAATGAAAGTCCTCGATCACTGGCCACGAACTCAAAATCACATGACCTCAAACCAATGCTGTTATCAGAACCGGCAAGCACAACATACAATAATAACCCGCCAGGAAATCCCCCCACCTCAAAGAAGAAAATAAAGTCAAATAATCTAATACAACAATCAATGTACATTAAACGAAAACTAGCAATTTCAAAAGACCTACAGATGGAATTGTTTAGTAATATTTTACCACTGCCATCACCTGTATCTACATACCCTCCTCCATCATCAATAACACCACTTGGACCTCCGGCAGCTATACCAAACATACCCCGTCTAAACGAATTGACTGATTCCAAATTTGTAATCCCAATTTCAGTAAAGAAACAACATAATGCCACGCAGCCACAGCATCAACTAGTAGTCCATAATAATAATAATAATAATAATCAACAACAACAACAGCCAGTAGTGCAGACAGTATCTGAACAAAATGAATTAATCAACAAATTGAATCGGAAGTGGAACAAGGCAATTATAAATCCAGATAAGAAAGACGGAAATTTGTTGAGTGATAAGAGATCTACAGCAGATTCAAGGAAACGATCACGAAGAATGCTGTTTGAAGAGTATGCGAATGAAGAATATGAGAGTTATGATGATTATAATTACGATATTTATGATGAATGATATGTTTTTGGTTTTTTGGTTTTTTGGTTTTTTCAAATTGGAGGTTTCTTCCTTTGGACACTTTTTATATTAAGTAATTATGTATACTATACTATTTAATAGAGAGATTAATTTTTTTTTTTAGCAATCTAGGTGAAAGTCACTTCGTCATCTTGACCCTGAGATAATTCTTGAAAAAAAGGTAGTTTAAGAATTTGTTTTGCATCTAGTCTCTTAACTGGATCCATTCTAAAACATCCCAAAAGCAATTCCATAAGATATTTATGATCTTTATAATTGTCATGCAACAGCTTGAATTTACAGTATTCTGAATCGGAATCTTTGTCGTCACTATTCACATCACCTTCATAAGCAGGCTTGACAAATTTAGTTCCATTCTCACAAAATAACTCCAAGGTATCGAATGCAACACTGCCAGGAGGGAAACACCCAGATTCGGCTTCATATGCAAGAAAATCATAAAGCACTTTGTGTAAATTTCCATGAGCTTGGGTTGCATTATCTAACGAAATTTCCAATCCACATCCATGCAATTCAGCACATTTTTGTAATCTATCTAACCCAAAGATCAACGCCAATTCCAAAATGGCATCTGTATCATCAGGGGAATTGAAGAGGGGGAATTTCCGACATATTAAAGATAAGCCTATAATACCAGCAGACCAAATATCTATCTTTGTGGTTTGGTTTGTGCATTTGAACAACACTTCTGGTGCTCTAAAGCCCCTGGTCCCGGCTCTGTTGGCTCTTCTGGGAGGTCTGCTGTCTGCCTTAGGGTATGCTCCTTTAACATTGAGTCTTTTTGTATATGATCTGTCGATGATAATTTTCTCTTTAGACAAACAGGGACACGCGTTTGATGTCTTGTTTCCATTGGGGTTCATCTTCTCAGCAAGCCCGAAATCTACCAAGACACCCTTTCCTTTAAATGGATCGTATAAGAAGTTCGTGGGTTTTAGATCACGATGAATGACTCCCTTATCGTGAATATAATCCAAAGCTTGAAACATCTCCCACAAATATTTCTTAATTCCTTTAACAGGTAAATCACGATAAAAATCTCGGAAATCAGAATGTTGATAATATGGTAGTATCGCTAATATTTGATCTTGGTAACGAAGAACATCAAGCAAGGGGGCAACATGTGAATTACCAGTTAATATATATAGTAAATTTAATTCATTGTGAATTCTATTAGGTGATGAAGTAACGTAAATTTGTTTCAATGCAACCATGGGATTTTTGGTCTTGGTATTATTCTTGATTGATTTATGTTTCTTTAAAGGGGGCGATTTCCAGATCTCACTACCTAAGCGTATTATACCATTTAAAGCTTCCGCTTTGTATACCGTGGAAAATGTACCTTCTCCAATTTTGTCAATCAATCTATAGTCGGTGGATAATACCGGGAAGCATTCTTCTAGTTTATGCATTTCTTCCAATACTTCCAATGTCACTTCGTCATCCTCATACTCTTGCTCTTCTTGTTTTTGTTGTTGTACAGCTGCAACCAGCGTGAGAATATTTATGGATGTGTTGCTTCTAGTTTGGCTCTCTTCAATTATGGTGGTTGTATTTGCAAGTGAAGTACTCAACTTAATCAAATTATTACTTCTGATAAACAAATTTGCTTTTGCCTCTCTAAGTCTTTGAGAGCTTATTGAGTTCTTATCTATTTCTGTCAATGTAAGCATTGATCTCAGTGGCTTTTTGTCATTAAATGGGTCATCATTGGAACTTAGTTTTCTCTTCAAACACGCGTTGGTGTTGGACAGTGATGGATCCACCTGTGATGACGTAGTAAGCATGGTCCCTATTTCAATGTACTCCTAATTGATTTCCCAATTCCGGTCTCTGTAAACTCTATACACGCTCAGAATGTGATGATTATCAAAATAAAAAAGTGTCTGCCCTTTTAAGTCTAACCTTTTTAGAGGATGATCCTTGGAGTGAATCAAGACAAGAAAAAATTGTAAACAAAAACAAAAAAACAAAAAAATCTCTCCAGATCCAGACAACCACTACGACATTGAGCGGTGAACGACAAAATGTCGTGTTCATCATGCAAAGACTCGAAGTAGATAATCAAACCGAAACCAAACTCAGGGAGAGAATAAGCCTAAGGCCAGACGTATGGTCCAGGGAGAGAAACCGAGGTTGGAGAATATTGATTCCATCAGTGCTGGGTTTCGAAAGATGCTTACATTTCCACCTATATATTTCATGGAGGTTTCTTCTTAAGCTAATTGGTGTCTTTGCCATTATCTACTTTACAGTAGTATGGCTTTTTTTTATTACCATCTTCTGCCAATGAATCAATACTTGTGGTCTATTCTAACTTGACCAAACTATACGCCAGACCGGTTGGGGAGGGCCGTTTTCGTGAACTATGTCGCACATTCTACAACCACTTCTTTTTCAACGACATTGCGACATTTCCATTTGGTTGGTTGGTTGGTTGGTTGTTTTTTTTTTATTTTTTTTTATTTTGGAAGGAAAAAAATTTTCATTTCAATTGAAGTCGATGAAATACTTTACTGCAATACTCTTCTTAGTTAGCAACCATGTTCAGCACATCCTCTTCTGTGAAGAGTATAGGGACTAGTTCTATAAGAAGGTTTTCGACAACCCCTATTAATTCACGTAGGTTTGGTCTTCCAGAGCCAGATTATAAGAAAGATGCCAAATCGTTTTTTGGTCCCAAGACTTTAAAAGGTGAATATTCAAGAAACAAATTCTTCTACCCTACTCAAAGCAACCGCCCTCAATATATTGTCACTGATGGTAAACCGGTAGTAGGGGTTCGTAATTGGCCCGAATTAAAGAGTACTCGTGGTACTTTGAGTGCTCGTCGAGACCCATCATTGCATCCATTCCCTAATAATTTGCATACCACAACTGCATACTTACTTACCGATGACTTAAAACACAGAATAATTACCGATGTGAGACAAAAGGGATTAAATACAAAAGAAGTTGCTCATAAATATAGCATTAACCTTTTGAGGGTGGAAGCAATTTTGAAATTGCATGATATCCAAAAAGAATTCGCTCCAGAAGTATGTATATTTGCCAGGGATGCTGAAAAGAAGTATAAAGTTTTCAATGATGAGATTAGCTTAAAATTTTCGATTAGTCTTTAAGACAAAACAAATGGTTAGAAATTGCAATACTGAAAAAAAAAAATTTTCAAAACGATATATACTTTTCAAGCGTTCCGTTTAGAGAGAAAGAGAGAGAGAGAGAGAGAGAGAAAAGTAATACTAACATTGATACCTTATAGGAAGAAATAAAAGAAGACTTAAAAAGCTTTGCTTCAATTATGAAACGGATGTTTCCAATATTCAGAGCGGGTCAAACTGGTGATAACTTGACTGAAATCCCTCCACCACAAAAGACTTTACAACAACGTTTCTTGACGATTTCCGAATATGAACCATTTGGTCCAGTCGATGCTGCCAGATTATTGGAATTGGAACCTGCTCAAGATGTGTTGAAGGAATTGTCTGAAATCAAGCAAAATAACGATGAAGAAGATTCAAAGAAAACTAGAACTGTCCTCTATGGAACTGAAAAATCAGGAGATAGAACTCTTTTCAGATTCATTCCAAAGAAGTCTGGTGATGTTGGTTTCCGTTATGGTGCCTCCAGAAGAGATACAAAGAAGGATAGAAAGATCGGTTTCGATCGTGCTGGTCGTATGGTTTACCTTAATTAGAAATAGTTGGCTATCTTTTGTATCTAGGCTTGTATATATATATATTATTGAATAATAATAATAATCATCATCATAGCATACATTATAATGAATACTGTCTTGACTCTTTTAAAAGTTATAGTTTGAACCCCAATATCTTGTGTAGTTCTCTGTCCATAGTGATAAAACTGATTGATAAATATATTAGTCAATGTACACGACAGGTGTCAGGGGCACTACTCCTACGAACACGTCCAAAGATTTTTTTTTTTTTTTCGATTCACCAAGTCGAAATTTCACAAACTCTGAAAAACCAACACAGTTTTCAAAAAAAGAAAAAGCAACAACCAGAATAACAACAAAACAAGCAGGACTATGCTCTTCCAATTTGTATTATGTGTATTGGGATTGTCCCAGTTGATTGCTGGTTCAGCATTTACGTTTATATTAGGAGCACAAGAGAAATCATGTTACTATGTTTTCACAGACAAGCAATCCACTAGTATTCGTTATTACTTTGCCGTTCAAAGTGGTGGACAATTTGATGTTGATTACGTCATCAGCGATCCTTCTGGTAATGTCATCCTCCTGGATCAAAAACAAAGACAAGGTGACTATGTGTTCACTGCTCATGAAATTGGTGAATATGAATTCTGTTTCTCTAATGAAATGTCTACCTTTGCAGAAAAGGTAGTTGATTTCGAAATCACGTTTGAAAATGATGACGATTCTAAGAAATTCAAAGCTGATATGCCAGAGCAACCAAATGTCAAGCCATTAGCTCACGTCGAAAGCATGCAACAAACTGTTAATAAGATTGAAGAACAATTGGATGGATTATACAAAACTTTACAATATTACAAGACTAGAAATAATAGAAATCAAGCTACCGTCAGATCTACTGAATCCAGGATTTACTACTTCTCTGTATTTGAAGTTTTATTAATGGTCGGAATGGCATTCTTGCAAATCACAATTGTGCAATTATTCTTCAAGGGTTCTAGAAAGCAATTAGTATAGAAATGTACTGGTTCGTTTATTCATTTATTACATAGGTCTGTAAAAATTCAATAAATCTAAAGTTAAATTCACAATTCCACCCATTGGTAGATGACTGGATATCAACGTTACCTCCATGGCTTTCAATAGAAAATATTATTTTGCAAAAAAAAAAAAAAAAGGAAAATTCTCTTTACCACTATAAACCCCCCAACCTTTAAACAACACCCTCTCAATCAATGTCATCACTAAGCCTAAATATACTATCAAGGTCAGCCTCACCTCGACCCAGACTCCCACAGGAAGATAGTCTCGCAAGAGAATCAGATGCTACTGTCTCTAATATCACTCCCAGTGCTGAGTATAAAGGATTTGCAGTATATGTTATCAGTTCAATTTGCTTAGGTTGTTGGATAGGTTGGACAGTTCTTCCTGAATCAATACTACATCAGCTATCGATATATTATTATCCTGACAGATATTGGTCCCTTGCCATACCGAGCTACTCGCTTATGCTTATGGCTTTTATTTATTATTTTATTGCCTTGTATAATACAGAGGTACTTACTTTACCTTTGACTGATATATGTACCATAGTCGATGAACAATCGCATTTCCCAGGCGAGGATCAACCAGGCATAACCCGTCAGGAATTGATTGAATGTGCGGTTGAATATATCGATAAAGCACCCAGCGGGGTTTGGGATCTCCCCATTACTTTGGTGAACGAAGTTCTTTATAGCAATAATGATAATGAGGTACATGATGATAATGAATCAATGTATTAATATATAGTCTATATACGATCAAAATAACTTTAATATACACGAATTTCCAACTTAATGAAAACAAAAATCAAACAATCTATATACTTTAATCTTGAAAAGATAGACAAACTAATTTTTTGGGAAAAGGGTTGATCCTGCCCTTCTCTTGTTGTTGTTGTTGTAATAATGCAGTTATCAAATTAAGCACCATAAACAAGTTGTAACTTATTTCTGTACTCTGGATCAATGTGAATCAACACCTGACTTGTCCATACGTCATCACCTAAAAGAGCTTTGTAATTTTGAATCAAATCAGCAAATAAATGTTGCAATTCTTGAGATGGTTCAGCATAGCTGCCAATACACGATAAAAATATGGCTAAATTCTTCTTACCTTGTTGATTCGCCAATCCTCCAAATCCTTGGTCTGGGTTAACACTGATAACATTTAACATACCCTGGAATCCAGTTTCCTTTTCACTGTTATCCATTAAACATATAAAATGTGAACACCAAGTTACGATATATTCAGACAATCTTGGGGCAAGCACTTCAGCACCACCATTTATACCCATCCTTCCTAAACAAATTGCGGCATTCTCCAACACTGTAGGTTGAACATCGGAGCTGTTCAACACTGGAATTAATAGATCAACCAAGTTACCCAAGTATGCTTTTACATCGGCAAACGGTACTCTCATAACAATCTCCCCAAGGGCCCAAATGGCATTGTTGTACACTGGATAAGTACTGTATGTTCTGTTATTAATTTCGTTACCAATACTCAAGAAAATCGAGTGTAAATAGGGCTTTACAATTGAATCCAACACAAAAATAGCCAAGTCTCCCAAAAGTGCATATGCCGATTGTCTAACATCAGCATTATAATCTTCGAAACAAAGAATTAATAATTCCATTAAGTTGGCAGATTCATGTTGTTGAATCAAATCTCCTGAATGTTGTTCAAACCCTTGGATTAATCCATCAATTAAATCTAACGATGTTACCAAAAAATCCTTTTCGGGAGCTTCGATGTTTGGGTCGGTATGGCATTGCTGATCCAACTGAATACAGTTGGATAAAATCTTAATAGCTCTTTCATACACAGGAATGGCAAATGGGGCAAATAATTCCTTTAAAGTAGCTGCAATCGAGGCCATACATTCTAAAAGCGGCCACAAGCCAGTATCATTATCGTCCAAGATTTCCCATTTGTTTAAAAGTGGAGGTAACAATGTATTCATATACTCTGGCTTGGCAGATAGGTTATCATATCCCATTTTTTCAACAAAAGTTTGAACGCAGTCGTATAAAATGATTAAATTCTTACGTTGATAGGTTTGGAAACATTTTGCAAAATGTTCCAACAATGGTTCTAAATAGTATTCAATCAAACTGGAATCGCTTTCTTCGATAAAAGAAGACAATGCAGAACATGCCGCTTCTTGAACAACTTTCTTTGAATCTAATGCACAAGTAACGATGGATTGGAATGTGGGCTGGAAATAATTTGCGTATTCGCCTCCTTCGTGGGCTTCTTCACTTACCCAAACAGCATATCTCGATAATGTCCAACATGTGATTTGCCTTACCCGAGGCTCGGCATCGTGTAATCTATCAACTAAGAATGGAACCAAGGTAGGTAATTTATCTCTGGAGAGTTCAATACAACTACTGCTAATAGCTCCGAATGCCAAGATGGCAGCTTCGCGTACTGGCCAGGTTGGAGAAACGATCTTTTCTTGTAAGATTGGTAATGTAACTATAAGAACTTCCCCTGGGAAATTTTCACTAAGGACATCCAAACTTGCAGCTGCACATTTTCTTAAACTCCATTGATCGGTATCTAAATCTTCATCTTCTTCATCTTCATCGTCAGAATCATCCAGAGCTCTAGCACTGCCATTTGTTGTACCGTTACTAGTACGCGCGTCTTTTCCTTTGGCATTTTGAGGTTTTATATCTTCATCTTTATCAGCAACATTTGCGTCGTCTTTACTATCGGCAATTTCCATCAAGAAAATTTCTTCTTCTGAATAAACCATCTTTTCTAACAAGATAGGTAAGATATGCTTCAATTTATTAACAAATATCTCCTTATCTTGGTCAATGGTATCACACAAGGCCAACAAGAACTCACAAGCTTCAAGCGAGACTTCTTCACTTGTATTTTCTTGCATTAAATGTAAACAATAATTAATCACCCCATCAAGATGTGGTTTTAATTTATCGGGTCTTGATTGAAGAATGAGAAGGAATGAGGTACATATATTCTTCTTAACTTCATCATTTGAATTAGATGCCAATTCAAACAATTTTTGTAAATAAATATCAATGACAACCAAAAATGATTGGGTATTTAACAGGATAAATTGGTTAATACAATGAATAGCAAGTGCTTTCGTTTTCTCACTCGAGACTGGATTATCTAACAATTTCAAAAATTGCTCAATAAGGAAGTTCAAGGGTCTTTCTCCACGATATTCACTATCTAATTCCAAAAAGGAATCTTCACATATCTTGGTCAAGGCACCCATTGCGGCTTCCTGACGAACCAGAGATCCATCATTGATGTTTGCCAATTCTAACAAGTTGGGCAAAACAGTTGGCCAAGCTTCGATACCATATAAGGAAAATAAAGATGTTATAACATTCCCGGTAATATTCCTTACCATATTATCAGTGGAAGTTAATCCTTTCAAGATATTATCCAACAAGTATTGTCGACTAGTACCCTTATGTTCATTTTTCAAAATACTATTCTTTAAATTTATACCTGCTGCTGCTCTGATATCTGATTTTGCACTGTCGTCCAACACTAAAAGATCGAAAAGGTAGTTTTCAATTTCTGGTTGTAGTTTAGCTTGCTGTAACGCGTCATTAGCCAATCGACGTTCTTGATTATTGGAGGATAAGGTGCCCCTAAAGATCTGTTTCAATTGTTCTAATGCTTGAGGATCTGCTGTCCAAGACATGGTTATGTATTTCCTATTTTCGTCTCTTGTTCAAAATGGTTGCTATTTTTTTTTTTTTTATATATTCGACTATGAGATTCAGTACAAGCTACTATTCTCTGTTGGAGCTGAGTGGTTTTTTTTTCTTTCTCTTTCTCTCCTTGCAACGATATTTTAACTACCAGACACGATATGTCTCAGATTCCTTTGGGATCTCTAAAGAAATAATAAACAGTAAGCACCAATAATAGGTTGGTTGTCTATTTTTTGAACGATTGGGAATGGGCTTAACCGTGATCGAAAAAAAAAAAAAAAAATTTGGGTTAAGCAGATGAGATTTCACATTCTTTTGAGAGGGGGAAAAGTACACGACCCGACAAGGCTTTACTTTACAGTCTGTTTAATCTTTACACGGCCTTTACAAGAAGGAAAACTACAAAGACTCACTATTGAGCGGTATACAAAGAAATAGATGTATATTACCCGAATAAACAGCAAACCACTTTTATAAGTCCTCAAATTTCAAGGAAACCACCAACTACTATATATATATATATATTCTTTTTCTCCACTAATTTACCGTAACATTCCATCCAACTCTGCCAATTTTTCTGATAATTCATCAAACTTGCTTAAGATAGGTATGAACATGTCATGAACCGGTTTTGATTTCCTTCTTTCTTTTACGTCAGCTAGCGAGTTCACGCTTGTTAATGGTGTAATGTCCTCGCAACTTTCATCCATTGATTTTTTAGATTCATGTAGCGATAAATGTGACAGGGAAAATTCTGGCGATGGTGAGCATCGATTATCCATAATATCATGTCTATAATGCTGGTCATGTTTTGAATCCTCTGCAACTTGCTCAATTGAACTAGGTGATGAGGCGCTTAATGATTTTGAAGAATCTTCTGAGGACACTTCTTCGGAATCCTTGGCTGGAGTAGATGGAACATGGAAATAATTATCATTGACATTGTCTTCGGATGTTCCGTCTTCTATGTCGATGATTGAATCTCGTGGCTCTTTGAAATTAATGTGCCTTGTAGGTTCACTTCCAGCCTGTTCTATTATATGGGTTAATTCTCCTTCTTCCTCTTCCTCTTCTCTTCTCTTCCTCTTCCTCTTCCTCTTCTTCCTCTTCCTCTCCTCTCCTCTCAGATCCTCATTTTCTCTCATTTGTTCTTGGATATCTGAAGTAACCTTATTCAATCTATCCAAAATAACTGATCGTCTTAGTGTTTTCAAAGCATCTTTTCTTTGTTCCTTTTCTTCGATTTCTTCTTCTTCTTCAACTAAATTCGATTTAGGCGTGTCAGGAGAAAAGGAACCTATCGATATATCGTCCAAAGTATTGAGACTATTTCTCTTTGGTTGTATAAACAATTCAGAAAAAACATCTGGCTGTTTCTGTTGCTCCTCTTTCGATGGTTTCTTTTTTGAGATAATTAATGGGGTCTCTGAGTAAACTTCACTAAGTGTTTCTGATTGTTGGTTTTCCAACTCTTCTTCTTCTTCTTCATTATTATTATTATTATTAGCATTACGATTGCTCTCCACATCATTTGGTTGGATATGATTATTATAACTTCCAAAAGTTGGACGAACTTCGTCATCAGAATCTTCAACTTGCTCCTCCTCTTCGTCATCTTCAATATCACCTAAGTTTTCAAAAGTGACTGATTTATTGTTTACTTTCTTATTAGCCTTGGAAATGACACTTTCCATTGAATTATCATTCAAATTATCCTTTGAGAATTTTCGTTCCAACTCCTCATTCTTGAAACAATTTAATCTCGCAAGTCTTTCACCATAGGTCTCTAAGCATTCAGCAGGCACAAATCCCACCTTACCATCTTCGTCGTCACTTTGTATCTCATTTATATCTCCATGTTTACTCATTCGGTTTATTCGTTCATCTCTGTTTAATTTCTGAATTAACCACCAATAATTATCCTCGTCATTAATCAAATAT
The DNA here is from genome assembly GCA_030582855.1 of Hemisphaericaspora lyxosophila. Taxonomy (NCBI): domain Eukaryota; kingdom Fungi; phylum Ascomycota; class Pichiomycetes; order Serinales; family Debaryomycetaceae; genus Hemisphaericaspora; species Hemisphaericaspora lyxosophila. The sequence continues at coordinate 45,364 of JAJMHC010000202.1, forward strand.
ACAGGCTCGTCTCTAGATAGCGAACAATGCGAAGGGTCAGGGCCATGGAAATCATAAATCCCGTATAACTTACCAGGCTCCAATTCACGAGGTGGTGATCGTGGCGGTGATGGCGGAAGTAACATATCTTCATTCTGTTCTGCAGTTTCTTCCGAAAAACCATCATCATAGAATATTCCGTATTTCTTGGGTTCTTCATGATGTTCAGTGTCTGATCCTATTTCTTCTGATGAGGAGAAATCTTGACTGGGGTCGTCAACTTCAGTTGCATTTATTGATGACTCGGCAAGGTCTGGATGTAGGGTGTCATCATCATCATCATCATCATCATCATCATAATCACTATCATCATCTTCTTCATCAGTCCCCTCTCTATCTTTATCCAGTTGAGTGTCTAGCGAAATATCACTCATTCTCCTCTCCAACCTATCTTGTGTTATCTTCAACGAATTCTTTCTAGTCAATTTCCTTTGCTGTTGTTGCAGTTGAATTTTATCATCATTATACTCCTTTCCAAACTTCGTCATAAACTTGCTATGCCTTTCTTGAAACAATTCATTAGGATCAAATATATTATTGTGAATTCTTGATTGTTTATCATCTTCATTTTCGTCATTTATGATGTATTGTAATACCGAGCTCTTTATATTCAGCTTCGCTAATCCTGACAATTGCTTGTTATGTATTACAGAACTAGTGTTGGTATATTGAGATGATGAAGTAGAATTAGTTGAGATGATTGATAGTTTTCTTTCTAAGTCATTCAATAGTTTGTTTGTTGTTTCTAGAGTATTGTTGTTTTCTTGCAAATCGTCATCAAAAGTAGTGGTAATTGTAGGATTGTCTTTATCGTTTCTTGTGTATCCATTGGTGTGATCGTCCTCCATGGTGATAGCGTGTGTGCGTCTCTCTCTCTGTGTGTGTGTATGTGTGTGTGTGTGTGTATACGTCGTTTACTCTATCGTTGTTGTGGGTGGTTCTATAAATAGTTGATATTTTTTTTTTTGAAGCAATCAGTGGGTAAAGAAACAAGACAGAAAAAATTGTTTAGGGGACACAAGAATTTCCTTACATCAATTTTACCGGTAGTGTACTTGTGACAATTGCAGGTCTGGGTTGTTAATTAAGCTTTTTTTTTTTTTGATTGATAACACAAACGCGTGAGTCGATCGTCACAACACAAAATAGCTTGATTTTGAGCGTTAACGAACAATGATCGGAAGGGGCATACTGTATTGTCCAAATTTTAAATGGTTTGTCGTAATTATTATTATAATATATTGAAACACCCGCTAACAATATTGAAACGACTAAACAATGCACTGAACGCTGTCGTAGTTACAACTAGCTTCACGTAAAACCGTGTATCAAACGACAAGGGAGAGAAATAATAAGACCTGGGTTTTTGCAATAATAAATCGTGATGAATATCGGTATACGATAGAGTGTGAAATGAACTCTATGAACCTAATCTGAGTAAGAAGAGCGTTCTCGATTAAGCGGTATAACTAAATCAGAGGAATTTCTAAGCCGTTTTTTTTTGTTTAGTATAGAGGAAAATGCAGGAACGGTGTCATGGCGCGCTTATAGTGAGGAATGTGACGTAACCCTAAGTAAATGGGATGGCCAATAACGCAAATGAATGATCAGGCCGCCACCCATTCATTAGAGGTAACAAACGGATGAGCTAGAGACTAGAACTTATGTATATTCAGGATAACAACGGTAGGATGTGACCACGGCACGTACTCGTTATAGATTTTGATCTGGTTGTTTCACCTTCAAGATACACAATGTATGTCTAACCTTCAAGCAAGAGTATACAATGGAAGAAGAGTCTCTGAATTAGGAAGCACTGTAGATGAGTGTTGAAAAATTGTTTCACCTCATATTTTTGCAACTATGTTGGTTCTTCGTGTAATGGGGTAGAGAGGGGG
>JAJMHC010000203.1:0-27294 GCA_030582855.1 Hemisphaericaspora lyxosophila
AGGGAGGGGGGGGAAGTGGTGGGTGCGCGAGGAAACCCGTTTCCTGAGAGTGGTCAAATTCTTGTGGGAAGTTTTTCTCCTCAAAAAACAAAAACAAAAGCGAAAACGAAAGCGAAAAGCGAAAATGAAAATGAAAACGAAAACGAAAACGCATGATGCGAAAAATGAAATTTACCACCACGACAGTTATATTTTTCTTTGGTTCGGAACGCGAATTTTTTTTGTAAATAAAGTCCGCCCTGATTTTTTTCCTCCAACTTTAACGTATGATAAATTGGGGGGAAAAGGAAAAACAGCAGAGATAAATGAAATATTCTATAGAGTTGCGGGACTAGATAGTTTTATTTTAGATCATATCTCCACTCTTACCTAGCTTTGACTCGCGACACCGTGGTGCGCTATACCATATGTAAAGTTAAACTTTAGTTTCCCCCCCCCCCCCAAAAAAAAACAAGGCAAGTTTTTCTTGTTTGGAAGATTCACCACCCATCTTCAGACTCATCTAGACAAGAATTACCACCACAATGCTTACTATAATAAAAATTTTGCTGATATAAGCATATAAGGTTTCTCACTATATTTGCATCAAATTACTAAAATTTGGATGTTGTTGGTGGTAAAAAGTTAACTTTAAATATTTGTAGGTTCTCAACTGGCAAAAAAAAGAAGAAAATTTTGTAGACCCAGTTCTCAAATGATGGAGAAAAAACGATTGACCCCACCTCCCCCCTGGTAAACATCAATAAATATACAATGAGGAGTCTAACAACAACACTCCAACAACTTCGTCACAAACATAGGTTTGCAATTGCATGTCCCGGGCAAGGATTCTACAGAAATGGTTTACTAGAAGTCAATCGAAAACATGAACCTCTTTTTCGTGAATACCTTGAAATGATAGATGAAACATTAGGTGAAAGCTTCTCAAAAAACCTATATGCCCAAGACGAAAGCCAGGCTAAAGCATGGTTGAGTAGAACAAGTAATGCCCAACCGGCAATATTGGCCTCGACTTATATTATCCTGAAGACTATTAACAATAAGTATGGGGTTGATTTGTTGGCAAACACCAAGTATGTGATGGGACATTCTCTTGGAGAATACACTGCTCTTTTATTGTCTGGCGTATTAGATTTCACTACTGCGCTTCAATTAGTTCGTAAGAGAGGTCAATTGATGGAAAAGAGATTTGATAATGGGAGAGTTCATTATGGCATGGTTGCATTGATGATAAGAGACAGTTCTAATTTCAAACAAGCATTAGCGGAAGCATATGATTGGGATGTTGTAGCAAACATCAATTCAGTAAATCAGATTGTGATTAGTGGAGAGAAAAGCCGATTGACTGAGTTCACCGCCAATCTCAAGAGGACAATTCCTAAATTGAGAACTATTCCATTACCAGTATCAATTCCCTTCCATAACAAAGTATTAGAATCAATCGTACCTGAATTGTCAACAATAGTGCATGGGAAGTCGAACCAACAGAAGATTCCAATAATTTCCAATGTGGATGCAAAAGTGTCATCAACGCTGAAGGAAACAATATCGAAAACATTACAGGCAAATTATCAACCTGTGCGTTGGCTTGAATCAATGGAATTCTTAGAACAATGTGAAGATATTGAGCATGTGTTAAGTTTTGGACCTGGAAATGTTCTTCAAGGTATTAACTCCAAGTACAAAATCAAATCCATTGGTGTTGATGATATTGATGAAATAGGTGAAGAATTACTTACATTGATGAAGTGAAACCATGGTGGGGCGGGGTGGGGGGGAGGTCAATGATTATGAGAAAAAGAGGTGGGGGAGAGAGGGAGAGAGAGAGAGATCGAGATCGAGATTTCTTCCTACCGCGGACTTTTCGGTGCAACGAAGGATCGAGGGAACAAAAAACGTTTTCTCTCCCACGATGAAGAAGAAGAAAGATGAAGACGATAAGCCGCTGGCAAAAAAAACAAAGTAAACTTCGCGCTTTTGTTTCAATCTTCCCGAGTCAAAACTTGGTTCCCCTTATACAATAATACAAGAGAAAAATTTTCAGTCGAAATCGGATTGTGAAATTTTCAACACTTTTTAATTTTTACTTGCTTCTCTTCTTCTCCTTCTTCTTCTTCTTCTCTTCTCCTCCTTCTCTTTTATCAACTAACTCATTTAATAATGGTTGCTCAACTCATCGATGGTAAGGCCATTGCCTTACAAGTTCGTTCCAGAGTCCATGATGAAATTTCTCAATTACAAGCTAAACATCAAGATTTTAAGCCCCAATTAACCATCATTCAAGTCGGTGAAAGACCAGATTCTTCCACTTATGTCAAGATGAAATTGAAGGCTGCTCATGAAGCCTCTATTGATTGTGAAATTATCAACTTACCCGAATCTATCTCCGAATTTGAATTATTACACCAAGTTGAAAAATTGAACAACTCATTATCCGTTGATGGTATTTTAGTTCAATTGCCATTACCTTCTCACATTGACGAAGCCAAAGTTACTGATGCGGTCTTGGCTGAAAAGGATGTTGATGGGTTTGGTCCTTTCAACGTTGGTGAATTGGCCAAGAAAGGTGGTGAACCATTATTCGTTCCATGCACTCCCAAGGGTATCATGCACTTGTTAACCACTTCTGGTGTTGTTATCGAAGGTGCTAATGCTGTTGTCTTGGGTAGATCCGATATTGTCGGTAAGCCAATGGCCAACTTGTTAACCAAGGCTAACGCTAACGTTACCATCTTGCACTCTAAGTCCACTACTGAACATATTCAACAATACCTTGCTCAAGCCGATATTGTCGTTGCCGCCATTGGTCAACCAGCATTTGTTCAAGGTGAATGGATTAAGGCAGGTGCCGTGGTTATTGATGTTGGAACTAACTTTATCCCAGATGCCACCAAGAAATCTGGATCCCGTATGGTTGGTGATGTTAAATTCGAAGCTGCCTCTCAAAAGGCTAAATTAATCACCCCGGTCCCAGGTGGTGTTGGCCCAATGACCGTGGCGTGTTTATTAGAAAACGTGGTTATTGCTGCCAAGAGACATTATTCTGCCAATAACGAAACACCAAAATTCACCAACCCATTAAGATTAGACTTGCAAAAACCAGTTCCCTCTGATTTTGAAATTTCTCGTGCTCAACAACCAAAGAGAATTAACCAAGTTGCTAAAGAAGCAGGTATTTTAGATGCCGAATTAGAACCTTTTGGATTCTACAAGGCTAAAGTATCCCTTGATATCTTGAATCGTTTACACAACAAAGTCAATGGTAAATATGTTTTAGTTACCGGTATCACCCCCACCCCATTAGGTGAAGGTAAATCAACCACTACTGTGGGTTTAGCCCAAGCCTTAGGTGCTCACTTGAACAAGAATGTCTTTGCCAATGTCAGACAACCATCCATGGGTCCAACTTTCGGTATTAAGGGTGGTGCTGCCGGTGGTGGTTACTCTCAAGTTATCCCAATGGACGAATTCAACATGCACGTTACTGGTGATATCCATGCCATTACTATGGCTAACAACTTATTAGCCGCCGCCATTGATACTAGAATGTTCCACGAAGACACTCAAAAGGATGGACCATTATACAAGAGATTGGTGCCAGCCAAGAAGGGTGGGAGAAAATTCACTCCTTCAATGTTGAGAAGATTACAAAAATTATCCATTAACAAGACTGATCCAGATTCGTTGACCCCAGAAGAAATTACCGCCTTTGCAAGATTAGACATTGAACCAGAATCAATCACCTGGAGAAGAGTGGTCGATTGTAATGATAGATTCTTGAGAGGTATCACCATTGGTGAAGCCCCAACTGAAAAGGGTCACATCAGAAAGACTGGTTTCGATATCACTGTTGCTTCTGAATGTATGGCCATTTTAGCCTTGGCTAACTCTTTAGAAGATTTAAGAGAAAGATTAGGTAAGATGGTAATTGGTTCTTCTAGAGCTGGTGTGCCAGTCACTTGTGAAGATATTGGATGTGCTGGTGCTTTAACTGCCTTATTGAAAGATGCTATCAAACCAAACATTATGCAAACTTTAGAAGGTACTCCCGTGTTTGTCCATGCTGGTCCATTTGCTAACATTTCCATTGGTGCTTCTTCAATTTTAGCAGATAAGATGGCGTTGAAATTAGCTGGTACTTCTCCAGATTTGACTGCCGAAGAAAGACAAGAACAAGAAGGTTATGTTGTCACTGAAGCTGGTTTCGATTTCACCATGGGTGGAGAAAGATTTATCAATATTAAATGTAGATCTTCCGGGTTAGTTCCAGATGTTATTGTCATTGTTGCCACTGTACGTGCATTGAAGGTGCATGGTGGTGGTCCAGAAGTTAAGGCCGGTGCTCCATTAGCTGCTGAATATACTCAAGAAAATGTTGACTTGTTGAGAGTTGGTTGCGCTAACTTGGCCAAACATATTGCTAACGCCAAATCTTATGGTTTACCAGTGGTCGTTGCCATTAATAAGATGTCCTCCGATTCCGACAAAGAACACGAAGTCATCAGAGAAGAAGCCTTGAAGGCCGGTGCCACTGATGCCATTGTCTCCAACCATTGGGAAGAAGGTGGTAAGGGTGCTGTGGACTTGGCTCAAGGTGTTATCGCTGCCTCTAACTCTCCAGACAAGAACTTCAACTTCTTATATGGTCTCGAACCATCAGTTGAAGATAAGATTTCTACCATTGCTAAGGAAATGTACGGAGCTGCCGAAGTTGAATTCTCACCAGAAGCACAAAAGAAGATTGATCTTTATACTCAACAAGGGTTTGGAAAATTACCTATCTGTATTGCCAAGACTCAATATTCCTTATCTCATGATGCAGGCCTTAAGGGTGTTCCAACTGGATTCAAGTTCCCAATTAGAGATGTTAGAGCATCTATTGGTGCTGGGTACTTGTATGCTTTAGCTGCTGAAATCCAAACCATTCCAGGTTTGCCTACTCACTGTGGTTTCATGAATGTTGAAGTTAACGAAGATGGTGAAATTGATGGATTATTCTAGACTTGCAGGGGATCTTCTTCTTTTTTTTTGGACGGATCTTGCTGATATTTATCAAACATTCAACATTTTTTGATGATGTCACGATTACACGAATGTTTTTATAATTCTTATTTGGTTATTTTGTATTTTGTATTTTGTTTTTTTTTTATGTTTTTATAGTGTTCTTTATATAAAGAAGACGCTTTTTGGGTTTCAACATCGATAGAATAAACGCTTTGTTTTGTGAAATTGGTTAGACAATGGTGCTATGAGCAACTGTTTCATTGTAAAGTAACGAATAGACCTGAAAATAGCCGTCGGCTATTTTGGCAACACGTTTCGTCAATTTGCAGCAATATTGAGGGTAAGAAAGAGTAGTGCCAGTGAAGAACAATGACTAAGCCAAAGTAACCCTATGTGTTGAGCCCCACTCTTCCCCCACTCTTCCCCCACACTCCCCCCATTTATAAAATACATTCTTGTCAATGGTCCCCGAAAAGTAGCAAAGACAACAACAACAACAACAAGAAACAGGGTTGCAGCACATTTCAAGTGAGTCAGAACAATTTCATCAAAAAAAAAATTGATCAGGCGAAAAAAACGAAAAAAGGCGAAACAGAAAAAAAAAACATCTTCAACAAACAAAAGAAAATTTTTTTAGATTCTAACTCCCGTGGTGATAACGATACTACCCACATCAGTTGTTTCAGTGTTAGTTTAAGCTCATACAATACCCTAATAGAATTGGTTTTATCTGCGTGTTTAGTAAATTTCCTCAAAAAAACGAAAGATAACCATTGAATAGTTACAATATCTACCTCATAAATACCGCACTCCACCTCCCTCACATATCATCATTATCATCATCATGTACACCCTTAAGTCATTAAAAGCTCCGCTCATCAGGCAATCAACTAGATTGTTAACCAGATCATTACAATCTGCATCATTTACCCCAAGTTTATTCAACGCCACCAGAACCACCCTCTTATCCCCATCATTCAGATTAAACCAATATAGATCATACAGTGTATTAACCGAATCCCCAGCTGCCAAGATCTACAACTATGAAGACATCAAGGAATTGGCCACTAATCCAGACAAGCATACCTCATCAGTCTTAGTTGATGTCAGGGAACCGGTTGAATTCAACGACGGTCATATTCCCACTGCCATCAATATTCCATTCAAGAGTAGTCCAGGGGCATTGAATTTGTCAGAAGAAGATTTCCAAGAGAACTTTGGATTTGAAAAGCCTTCCGCTGAAAAGGAATTGGTGTTTTACTGTTTAGGTGGTGTCAGATCTACTGCTGCTGAAGATTTAGCTAGTACTTTTGGTTATAAGAAGAGAGGTAATTATATTGGTTCTTATGAAGATTGGGTTTCACATGAAAACCAAAAGAGCGCTTAGAAATGCTCTACCATTCCATAGGAACGGTTATTATTTACTTTTGTCAAACTCTTGTACATAGAAGAGATTTTCCGCTTTAATTTTTTTTATATATATTCTTTGTTTCATCTTTAGTTTACTTGTTTATTATACACAATTTACTTAATTAATAACCTGCAAGCCGTTAGTTTCTTGGTTTGAATTCCAATTGTTTGAATTCCTTACCCAATCTCTTCTTTCTCTTTCTTTCCATAACCTTTTCACGTTGTTGGGGTCTCATACTATCAAACTTAGCCTTTTGTATTATTTTCCTCTTTTCACTACGTTTAAGGAAATATGGATTCGATTGTTTTCCAACCTTGAAATTGTCCAATTGTTGTTTCTTATGCAGGGATAGAATCTGATGTTCCAAATCACGATTTCTAAGCGTATCCATTCTTGATTTTAATGATTGGGCATTCTCCCTAATTTCATCCAATTCATATTCAGATAAGAAATTACGAGAGTTTTTATCTCTTAATATCCCTTCCATCTTCTTGATTTCTTCTTGTCGATATTCATCTAGGAATGCATAATCCTTTCTAGCTCGTATCAAATCGGCTTTTCCATAGGCAGCATCAAACCTAATATCGGTATATATACTAGACAGTTTGCTTGAAGAGTTGGACAAGCCAGGGATTTCTCTTATTCTAGAAACGGGTCTTTTGGAGGAAGATTCAGCTGGGGCATGTTTATGACTCTTGGACTTTTCCTTCTTGACATGTCTGGATGGTTTGGAACTGGAAGAAGAACTCTCTTCGGGTCCTGAATCGGAATCGGATTCGAAAAACCCTTCTGAATCTTCTTCTTCGTCTTCATGCGAGTTGTTTAGTATTTTAGATTGGGCTTTATTTAATGCTCCAAATGAGATGGTAGCCAATTCATCATCATCATCATCACCACCGACAGACTGTGCTGTTTGCTCCTCTCTTTTTCTCAAAGCATATGACAATTCATCATCAGAGGACTCTTCTTCATCGTAATAGGATGGCTTTATAGTTTTTGGTCTGGCCATTATGTGGGTTTGTGTTTCTATCTATATCTACCTACGTCTACCTATATATACGAACAATATCAGAGATGAGTATTAGATTTTTTTTTGAGATATGTGAGGAATCCCAATCAGGTAATTCTTGCACGTGATTTCTGATTCGAGAAACTTGAATGAGAGAGAGAGAGGAATATCCCGGAGGGATTTGGGATTTGACATTCGGTTTATGATGGATGCCATTGTGACTGATGTTCATTGTTGATCGTTTGTAGAGGGATTTTGAGGACCTAATGAGAGGAGGAGGGAGGAGGAGGAGGAGGAGGGGGAGCATCGGTGGTTCTTGGTGAACCAACTATTGTGGAAACAACTAGAGTTGTTTGAGAAAACCCACTAGTGTGAATATCAAAGGCTGTCCAGAGCTTCTGGATTTTAGATATAAACAAGTAGCAGTTTCGCTAAGAACCTACCCTGAGAATGATGAATAACGGCATCTCGTTTCAAGAAAGGTTGCACAAAAGCAGCATATTTTAATATAAGCCACAGAACGGAAAAACGCAAAACATTACCAAAACAACAAACCAAAACAAAGAAATATCAAGATCATGTCTAGAATCTTTTACAACATTCGATAGGTGTACTTCTCATTGCCATTGAATAGTCCAATGACCTATTGCGGAGTTGATTTCGTTGCTTGCAGTGAAGCGCATGGTGAAAGAGGAGTAATTGCATCGTCGTTTCTTGGACCCGACAAACAATAGATGTCAAACGTTGACGAGGGCTTTTTCCGCATAGAAGATGAAGAGGTATGGGTGTATGAGAGTCAATCCCCAATTGCCCTGATGCTTGCTCTATTGAGTTTGGCCAATGAGGGAAATACCCTTCTCATTTTATAGTTGTCTACTGAATAACAAGGCAAAGATGGAACAAAACAGAGCAAATGCGATTCCCGGAATAACTAGGCTGGTGCAAAAAAAAAAAGAAAGAAAAAAAAATTGTGTATGCCCCCCTCTGCCCCTCTGCCCCTCATCTTCTTCATCGGATTTGAATAATATTTTTTTTTTTTTTGGGTGTTGTCAAGGAAATCTCCGGGAATCGGGTGGGAGAAAAATGTTGAAGCAAAGAAAAAAAAAAATCCACCGTTGGTGGGGGGAAGAGGGGGATATAAAGTTGGTGCGGGTGAGATTCGTCTTAATGCTAAGACATATTTGCTAGGGATCTCCGCTTTGCAAGCATTGGGTCAGAGATTCCACGTCGTGACTTTTACAACGGTTGCGAAGAGCACCCCGCAGAAGCAAGAAAATTCAGCGTCGCCTTCCCAAGCAAATGTTTTTATAAAACTAAAGAAAACCACATTTAAATCGTTGGAGGAGAGGGTTGGTGGTTACATTAGACGTAGAACGGGAAAGGAGGGGAGAGCCAGGGTGGACCCAAGCCACAAGCAATGCTGCGGCGGCGGCGGTAGTAGTAGTACCAGTTGCAGCGAAAAAACAAAAAAAAAAATGGACCCGGTAGACGACTTCCCGAGGCTCTAGTTGAAGGGAATATTTTTTTACCGTTCAGCATAAAATGTCAAATATTTTTTAGTAATGATTTTTTCCATAATCACAAAGCGAGAAACACCCACCACCACTTTTTTTTTTTCATTTCTTCACCTCTGTTTTCTTTCTCTCTCTCTTTCTCTCTCTCTCTTTCTTCCTGCTTCTTCTTGTTAGTTGTATCTATTCTCATCACTCATATCCTACAATGTTATCTAGATCCATTGCCCGTGCTTCCAGAGTATGTGTTACTTCATCCATGTTCTTTACTAGCGGAAAAAAGACCACGATGATGCCTTCCCAACAGGTGCCCTCTCTACAAATCAATGAATTATGTCCAACTTCACGTGTTCCGAAATATCCCAGTCCAGCATTGGACCTCATCAAACATTACTTGTAATATTCCCACCATTTACAATTTCCTCGGCTGCTCCCCTTCTTCCCCCCCTCCTCGCCTTGTCAAACAGTTTACTAAATCACCCTTTTTAACCACAAGGGACCAGCAACCATAAGCGTGAGGGGGTTGTTGTTGTTGTTGTTGTCTAAAATAATAGTCCAATACCCCCCATTTCCTCCCACACACAGTTGAGCATATTTCATTGATTTACCCTATCCCAAATACACGAAATACTAACAAGATTCCCCCCCTTTTAGGCTGTTGCTCAACAAAAGAGATTCTTATCTTTGCATGAATACCGTTCTGCTGCTCTTTTAGAAAAATACGGTGTGCCAGTCCCAAGAGGTTTCGCTGCCACCACCCCAGAAGGTGCTTTCGAAGCTGCCCAAAAATTAGGTACTAATGATTTAGTCATCAAGGCCCAAGCTTTAACCGGTGGTAGAGGTAAAGGTCACTTTGATTCCGGTTTACAAGGTGGTGTTAAATTAATCTCTTCTGCTCAAGAAGCTAAAGACTTAGCTAGTCAAATGTTAGGTCACAAGATCATCACCAAACAAACTGGTGCTGCTGGTAAGGAAGTTACCGCTGTCTACATTGTCGAAAGAAGAGACGCTGCTACCGAAGCTTATGTTGCCATCTTGATGGACAGAGCTTCTCAAACTCCAGTCATTGTTGCTTCCGCTCAAGGTGGTATGGATATCGAAGGTGTTGCTCATGATGATCCAACTGCTATCAAGACCTTCCCAGTCCCATTAGAAGAAGGTGTTTCTGACAGCTTGGCCACCGATGTGGCCTCTGTCTTGGGTTTCTCTCCAGAATCTATCCCCGAAGCTGCCAAGACTATCCAATCCTTATACAACTGTTTCATTGAACGTGACTGTACCCAAGTTGAAATCAACCCATTATCCCAAACCCCAGATAACAAGGTCTTGGCCATGGATGCTAAATTAGGTTTTGATGACAATGCCTCTTTCCGTCAAGAAGAAGTCTGGAACTGGAGAGATCTCACCCAAGAAGACCCAGAAGAAGTTGAAGCTTCCAAATACGGTTTAAACTTTATCAAATTGGATGGTAACATCGCCAACATCGTCAACGGTGCCGGTTTAGCCATGGCTACCATGGATATCATTAAGTTATACGGTGGTGCCCCAGCTAACTTCTTAGATTGTGGTGGTACTGCTACCCCAGAAACCATCGAAAAGGCCTTTGGTTTAATCTTATCTGATAAGAAAGTCAACGGTATCTTTGTCAACATCTTTGGTGGTATTGTCAGATGTGATTACGTTGCCAAGGGTTTAATTGCTGCCACTAAGAACTTCAAATTAGATATCCCAGTTGTCGTTAGATTACAAGGTACTAACATGGCTGAAGCTAAGGAATTAATTGATAACTCTGGTTTGAAATTATACGCATTTGAAGACTTAGATCCAGCTGCTGAAAAGATTGTCCAATTAGCTCCAAAAGCTTAAAGTTAGACTCACATTTATAGATTCATTTTTTTTTTTTGCCGCCTCCTATTTCTAGGTCTTTCTTTCTTTCTTTCTTTTGCTTTACATATCAATCCTCATTTAGATTTTTATTCTTATTTAAAATATAAAGAAAAACTTTATTTATAAACTAGTTGGTAAAGACTGGGGGGGACTAAATAACAGTGATCGATCGATGTAATGAACTTCAAAATATTGACGACATTACCGCTATGTCGCAATGTCTCTTTTTCGCACCAATTCATTTTTTTTTTGCCCTTTTTCCCAACTGAAAAAAAAAACCCACCGCCACCAGATAAAACATACTTACCCATCTATAAAGAATCAACTCAATTCAACAGGTCCATTACCGTATTATCCCAAAATTAGCTATATCGCATACATCTCAGCCATAATAGAATTCTTAAATCCATGTTTTTAACAAGAAGTGAATATGATCGTGGTGTTTCCACATTCTCCCCAGAAGGAAGGTTATTCCAAGTCGAATACTCCCTCGAGGCAATTAAACTCGGTTCCACAGCAATTGGGATCTCAACAAGCGCGGGTGTGATATTAGGTGTTGAAAAGAGAGTCACATCATCACTTTTAGAAGCTTCTTCTATTGAGAAAATCATCGAGATTGATCATCATATCGGATGTGCCATGTCTGGATTGACCGCCGATGCCAGATCCATGATTGATCATGCTCGGGTGTCTTCCTTAACTCATAATTTGTATTATGATGAAGATATCAGGGTAGAGAGTTTGACCCAATCAGTGTGTGATTTAGCATTAAGATTCGGTGAAGGCGCTGGTGGGGAAAAGAGATTGATGTCTAGACCTTTTGGAGTGGCACTTTTGATTGCTGGTGTAGATGGGGATAAAGGTCCGCAATTGTATCATGCTGAACCTTCTGGTACTTTCTACAGGTATGATGCCAAGGCCATTGGATCGGGTTCTGAAGCAGCACAAGCGGAATTGAATAACGAATACCATAAATCATTGACTTTGGAAGAAGCAGAAATATTAGCCTTGAAGATTTTGAAACAAGTTATGGAAGAAAAATTGGATTGTAAGAATGCTCAATTGGCCAGTGTCACTGTTGATGGTGGTTTCCAAATCTATACTGATGAAAAAACCGATGCGATTATCAAAGCTTTGAATGAGCAATCAACAGAAGAAGATACCGTAATTAGTTAGAAGAAGGGTAATTAGTTAAAAGAAGGGTAATTTTTTTTATTTACATGTATTCAAAATACAATATTATACAATTTAAATATACATCTCTTATTTACTCAGGGAAGCATTGCTCTAACCTATCACTTAGTGCGAGCAACCCTCTATTCTCAGTCTCCCCCAATGTTCTAATGGTATTCAAAAATGTTGATAAACAAGTAACAAAGTTTTGGTACAGATTCATTGAAACCCTATTCAAGGTATCAAATCTCTTTTCAATCAGTTCAGGATCCATTGGCTGATTACCATACTTATCGGGGAAATCTTGCAGAAATTGCGAATACAAGTCATGATTAGACAAGATTAGAAGTTTTTCGAAATGGCCAACATGATTGTTAAATGTCATGGCAAAATCCATCATCTGTTTCAATTCATGTAGTAACTCATGCTTGGCAACAAACGAGTCATTGATAACCGTACTCAAGTATCCTTCTAATTTGAAGACTAAGTTGTCAATGTTTAATAACTCGTGATCTGATTTATTGGTTCCTTTATTAATAGTCTTTTGTAGTTTATCTAATATTCTAGTTTCAAATATTGAATTATTAACCGAGCCACCAAATAAACCACCACTATATGTTTGCTCTTCAAGACTTATATCAGATCCCAATTCACTTTTTAAGACAACATTTTCAATTTCTTCTAATAAGGTACGAACTTCGTGATAATGCATTTCAATAACATCATAACTTATATAAGCTTGGATCTCAACTATAAAGTTCCGAACACGGGAATGTAATGTTCTGCACCTCAAAATCCATTTTTGAACCTTGGGTTCAAACCCTTTGTGTTTCCAAACAGCTGAAGAGAGGATATCTCTAGCAATGAAATCATTATACTTACTGACAAATTTGATATTAATTAGCAACTTAAACATGATTTCATAACGGTATGACAACTCTTTATTCACAACCAAGTTCAAAGGAAATGGCAATGAAATAGTGAGATCCACGCTCGCTATGGCCATGGAATCACTAGGATCACGTCTTGTTTGAGCTTGATATTCTGAAGCTGACAGCACCAGTAGTGGTGGATGATTGAATGTATTCGACACCAACCCTCGAACATTCATTTCCACATCTTGGTCTTGTTGAATTATGTATTCGGGCTTCAAGTCAACTATATTTTCAGCCACTTTGTAAAATGATTCTTTGCTTACAGAAAAGACTTGGTTCTCTTCTAAGATATCGTCAATTGTGGGAATTGTCCCCACTCTATTGTCTTTGTTTGATTTAAATAAAACATCATAGTGCTTTAATAGTCGTGAAATAGATATTTTGAATTTATTTCTTTTCAATTCATCAAAGGCAACTTCAATGAAATTGTCAATTTGAAATGAATGATCGAGTAAGAATCTCAGTTGAAAATTCTTGATTAAACGTTTGAAATCATATCCTTGAAATAATAGTTTCATAAACATCTTATTTGCCCGTTTGTAGAATTCATCAATTTTCAATTCTAAATCTTGTGAATTTAACGAATTTATTGGTTGTAATTTCTCTCTCAAATGTCCAAAATTATCTAATCCAGTACATCGTTTGAAGATATTCAAATATTTCCCTGTGTTTAGTATTTTGGCTTGAGTTTGATAATTCTTGAATTGGTCTAATAACCCATCCACCTTGATAAGGAACAATTCATTCCAATAATGTTCACTTTTCGGACCTAATATGACCCCTAGAGGAGTTGGCACCGATTTCTCTCGAATCAAAAATTCATCAAATGGGTCATCTATCACCCCTTCAATTAGCCATTGGTTTAACATTATCACATAATCTTCACTTATGGTTTCAAAAAGGGTTTTTAGAAATTCCGAGGAAATTGGATCACCTTTGTAGTATGATATTCTTTGTTGAATAAGGGATAACACCAAACCTCCTTTGCAGCATTTTAATTTATCAAGGGATAAACTGGTTGACATCTTTGAATTGTCTGATTTTATTTGAGAGACGAAATCATCCATTTTGTTGTGATCTCCACTCATACTTGCCCTCTCTTCCGATATTCCATGTATCTCAATTGCTATTTGATACAAGTGCATAAGTTTATTGGATACTTCTTGATGTAATAGATGGTCAAGAGTACTTAAGTTGAAACTAGCATTATATCTAAACTCGTGTTCGACATTCAATATCACTTGTTTGTAATATTTAAGGAACTCTATTACCCATTGACAAAATTTCTTCACAACTTTCCCGTATTTGCTAGTATCATAATTTTCAATGAACGCTGTTAATCCCGCGTAATATTTGCCAAATTTAACTAATTTTTTGGTGATCATCTTCAAACTTATATCGAGGTTCTTTGCTATCTTAAAATCCATTCCGTGGATTGCTGAATCCAACTCGTTGGGATCGTAACTTTGACTATACTTGATATATGCTCCTTCGAACCCTCTTAAAACGGAAACCAAGTCAATGATGATCAACCCTTGCTGTACCCTTAGATCTGTTATTTCCAGGAGTAATGGAACTTTTGTTTTTCTTTGATGTTTGGCCATTTGGACAACACAAGCACCAAACATATTTTCATCATCACTGTCATCTTCGATGAATGTAAGCAGAATAGGTGGAATTCCATGCAGCTGCAGCTGCAGCTGCTGATGATGCTGATGCTGTGGTGATATCTCACCTATACTATGACCATATTGCAAGAAGCTACTCATCTTGTGTGTCTCTCTCTCTCTCTGTGATCCTCTGTCTGTCTGTATGTCTGACTCAATGTGTGTATTATACCTATATCCAGAAAAAAAAACAAATTTGAAAGGCTTTAATGTTTTGTTTATTTTTAATTTGAAGAAAACGCGCGCTGAATTAAGTTTTGTTTTTGTTTAGTTACTGTTGGTATTTTACTGTCAGTGTTTTAGCTTAACCATTCGTCATCATCATCATCGTCGTCGCCAAGACTCAATTCCTCTAACAACTTCTCGGTTGCCAACTCTGCCTCTTCTTGCACTTGTTTCAACCCACATATTTCTTCCAAGTAAGTTGAATCGTTGAGACAGTTCTTAATAAACCGCCATCCGTCCAGATTAAATTGATCCAACACTCCATCTGAGCAAGCAGAACAATACTTATAGTTTGGAGTATGTAGGTTTGTTTGATGGAACCCATGCAAGAATCCTCTAATTTGATGGGGTATGTTTCCAAACTTGGTTTTCGCCATCTGCGGTGCCAATTGTTTGTCCGGATGTTGTAGTATAGAGACTAGCAATTCCACCGCCAAGGCGGAAGCTACCACCGAGACTCCTGGTCTGGTAACAGTACACATCTGATCCAATGTTCTATCAGTCAAACTATCACTTGGTGCCACAACATCATTACAGTAATAGCAGCCCAATCTATCATCATCATTTTGATTTAAACTTCCATGTCTCATAACGAGATAGCTGTCAAAGCCGAGAGCTGCATTGACCACTATTTTATTCATGGCATTACCTAATACTGTGGGCAACCACCTTGACTCACGTGAATCCGTTAACAAGAAGATAACGTCATGCTCATGGTAAAGTTCAACTAATTGTTCAAAGTTTGCTTTTTGTTTAACCTCATCGGTTACAGGGTGGCCAATCATTGGTATATCCAATATGATCCCTTGTGATTGTACTCCGGGGAATATTTCTCGAAGAGATTCGGCAGCTTTTATGGCCTTATATGCACCTTGGCCATTGTCACTGAAGCAATCCTCAAACTTGAACAAGGGTTGTCTCACGGGATTTGAATATGACACTCTTCCATTGTCTACAAATGTAATGTGGCGTACCCCCCATCCCATCAATGCTCTAGCGACATAACATCCCAAAGTCCCAGCCCCAAGTAGCAACACCTTTTGCTGTTTGATAATATCAAGATCCAATTCGGGTGCGATTCTCCATTTCATGAGTTTAAGATTCAATTCAACCGACTGTTCAGCCAACAGGTGGGGATTAATCAATGAACCCAAGTCAGCTAGTTTAGGACCTAGTTTACCCTGGCTGGTTCTTTCCCAACCTGTTACTTTGGGACTAATGTCGTTTGAGAAATTTTGCAACTGGAGCTGTTGTGAAAAGGAAGAGCCATCATTACGATAGACCATTAAATCGATTGTTTGAAACCCTTTGTATGCCAAATAGTATAAATAATTCTTTATTTGAATTGAACATCTTTTGTCCTTCTGGAGACAAGTGTCGAGGAATATAAAGGTGTTGATACCCGGCTGCAAAGACACAAAAGTCTCTAATTTACCCTCAATCAACTGATATAATTGTTGAGATTGGTTCAATTTTAGTTGCAGGGCCATGTTTTCTTCAATGTCACTGGGAATAGTATCATGCTGTTCCACTAGCTCCCATGTGGTATTCAAGATAGGATATGCACACCAATAATAAAACTTGTACTTTTTCAAATCCGAGAAACTCAATATATGAAATTTGTTAAAAGCTTGCAAATCTAGTGAATCGTGCTTTATCAATTGATCCCTTATCGCCATTCCCCAATCACTTAGTTGTTTTTGCTTATCAATATTCTTAAACTCTTCAATCGTATTCATATTAAATATTTCTCCCCTTATGAATATCTTAGTGGGATCTTCGAGTGGTTCACTATCAAAACTGTTTTGATCAAGACTAAGGATAGGAATATCATTGAACTTGTTCAATTTTTGTGCATGTGGCATGGATCCCCATATTTCATGACTAGAAGAATCTAACTTAAAAGTATCTAACTTCATTTGCGATAACCTGGTGAAGAACGAGGCATCAATGAATGACAGACTCGATGCATACTTGGGCACCATGGGTTTCTTATCGTCTTTGCTCATTGTTTTTTTTGGTTTAGGGATACAGTGGTTGTAGATTAGATGATTGATTACAAAATACAAAATACAAAAAAATCAAAAAAAAAAAAACACGGGAGATATAATTTTGGTTCGCATTTACGATTTTATTAAGAAACTATAAAAAATTAAATACACCTTTAATCTTCTTCCATTGGAGTGTCTTCTAAGGTCATGTCATCCAATTCGTCCAATAATTCATCAATACCAATTTCAGGAGCGTCTTCTTCATCGTCGTCATCATCCAATTCATCTTCAGCACCAGCATGTCTAACTGGTGCTGGAGCATCACCTGCCTTATACATGTTAATGGTTTGTCTTAATTCTTCATCTTCTTCTAATTCTTGCAAGAATAATTCATAATCCTTCTCGGCACGTTCCTGTTCTTGTCTAGCTTGTCTAGAATCATCGTTGGCAACAATATCACTATGTTCCTTAGCCATTCTCTTCAACTTCCACTTTCTGTATTTACCCTTCTTGGACTTTCTCGCATAGTGCTTCTTAACAATGACCACGTCGGGGATATTGTTAGTATCCAAAGTGTCCCATAAATCAGAATTAAAATTAGTGTTTACTAAATAATAACCCATACATGAATCACCAGGATGTAAAATACCACCCAAATGGGTTCTTACATAGAATGAATGGTCGTTTACTCCCATGTCACTGGCACGACATACTTCAATATCGGCAAGGACGTGTTTTCCTCTGATATCACCGGTTGGCTCAACGTCCAAGACAATAAATTCAACCAATTGAGTGGCATCCAATAATGATGGAAATGGAGATCTCCAATAAATTTGAGCAGACAAATCAGCAGTATGTAAAGTGTTTGGATCTATGAATTGAATTGCATTTGTAATCTTGGAACAAAGTACCAAGCGAGAAATGTTTCCCATGGAATGCGCGAGCTTCTTAGGAAGGACAACTAAATCATCACGACATATTGGAGCAATTTCAACAGAATGGGAAAACTTATATTGAGAAGAACCTGATTGAGTATCTGTACTCACCAATTCTTCAGATTTCTTGGCCTTGATTGGTGCAACTGAAGCTAAGAAATCCAACATCTTTGCAGCGTGATTCTTTTTCGAGTAAAAGAAATCTAAACCATCTTTAGCTTCTTGAATAGAAATCGTGTCGACATGAGCATTATGTTTCAAAATCAATTGTTCTAAATATAAGAAAGTTCTCTTATGTGGAACCTTTTGTCTAATTTGAACCGTGGCTCTCCAAGTATTAGTGGTGTAGGATTTAGCACAGTCAGCACATTGCATGGCAATAACCACATATTCGACTTCAAACGTTTGTTGGACAATGGTGTTGGCCATGGCTTCACCTTGAACCGTCAACTTTACTCTAATACGACGAGAATGTGGTTCTGTCCAGATGAAGGAAGCATCAATCAAACGAACTTTATTTAATCCTTTCAATCTTCTAAGACACAACGCCAAAAGTTCACGAGATTCCAATTCAGCACGGATCCATTGAGTGGGAGGTTGTAAGAATCTCTCACAGTTTCTACAGAAGGAAACATTTGCTTCACGAGGAATTCCTTCTGTTATATCAACGGTTAATTTAATACAGTCGTAACACATTACCAACCCTTGCGAACCATCCATAGGGACACCACAGTTACAACATAATACTGTGGCAACCTGTCCTTCATGGTCATGACTATGATCAATAGAAGTATAATTCGACATCCTTGTCTACCTATCTATAAGTGGCAAATAAACTTGAATACAGTTATAAATATTCTTAGTAATTTGAATAGACAAAGGGAAAAAAAAAAAAATTACATTTATATGGCTTCTCATCTGCCCGGAAGTAGATTTTTAGTCACGTGAATACGCGAGTTTCGGTTTGGGGCACATTTTTTTTTAACAACAATTTCAAATCAATCATGGAGGTGAGGGTGTAAACACGATTAAACAACAATTAGACCATTAGACGTAATCAATCAAAACCAGAACTCCAAAATGGTGGATAGAAAAAGAAATGTATCTGCCAA
Organism: Hemisphaericaspora lyxosophila; assembly: GCA_030582855.1. Lineage (NCBI taxonomy): Eukaryota > Fungi > Ascomycota > Pichiomycetes > Serinales > Debaryomycetaceae > Hemisphaericaspora > Hemisphaericaspora lyxosophila. The sequence goes on from JAJMHC010000203.1 coordinate 18,861, forward strand.
GTCCGATAATGAAGAAGACGACGTTCCTTTACGAAAGAGGGTCAAGGCCGAGCCCGATCAGCAAGAAGCTGAAGGTTCCGGCGACAACGAAGAAGAAGAAGAAGAAGGTGAACTGGAAGAAGACAAAAACAAAAACAATGAACTCAAAAAAGAAACGACCACCAAGGTAAAGAGCGAAAAAAATGCCCATAATAAAGAGGAAGGGGAAGACGAGGAGGAGGAAGAAGAAGAGGAGGAAGAAGAGGAAGAGGAAGAGGAAGAAGAGGACGACGACGATGATGAAGCTGAGGAAGAACGTAAAAGAACCACAACGTTTAACTTCGACGGAGAAGTGTATACATTCAAAGAAAGACCCTCAGTAATTGAAGAAAAAGAAGGCAAAATAGAATTTCGAGTGGTCAACAATGACAACACCAGAGAAAGTTTGATTGTGCTAACAGGATTAAAGAACATTTTCCAAAAACAATTACCTAAAATGCCTCGTGAATATATCTCCAGATTAGTATACGATAGATCACATCTATCTATGGCAGTGATAAGGAAGCCACTAACGGTTGTGGGTGGTATAACCTACCGTCCGTTTAATAACCGTGAGTTTGCTGAAATTGTCTTTTGTGCCATTTCTTCGACTGAACAAGTGCGAGGGTATGGTGCTCATTTAATGAACCACTTAAAGGACTATGTTCGTGCCACTTCGCCTATACAATATTTCTTAACATATGCCGATAATTACGCCATTGGGTATTTCAAAAAGCAGGGGTTCACCAAGGAAGTCACCCTAGATAAATCTGTCTGGATGGGTTATATCAAGGATTATGAAGGTGGTACCCTAATGCAGTGTTCAATGCTTCCATCGATATTGAGATATCTAGACCTGGGTAAGATCTTGCTTCTTCAACGAGCAGCCATCGAAAGAAAAATTAAACTGAGAAGTAAGTCGAATGTGGTCAGACCGGGTCTACAAATATTTAAGACCAATAAGAGCGTTGAACTAGATCCAAAAGATATTCCTGGATTGATAGAAGCAGGATGGCTGGAAGAAATGGATAAACTTGCCCAGAAACCAAAACGAGGACCTCATTATAATTTTATGGTTACCTTATTCTCGGAGATGCAGAATCATCCTTCTGCTTGGCCATTCGCGCTGGCGGTCAATAGAGAAGAAGTTCAGGATTATTATGAAGTTATTAAAGAACCAATGGACTTATCCACAATGGAGCTGAAGCTTGAAAATGATAAATATGAATCGTTTGATAAATTCTTGTATGACGCTAAATTGATTTTCAAAAACTGTCGTTCATACAATAATGAAACAACGACATATTTTAAGAATGCCAATAAGTTAGAAAAGTTCTTTACCAACAAGATTAAAGATAGTGCCGAGTATGCCCATTACTTAGAATAGAGCATAATTTGTAATAGACTTTAGTAATAGAGAGATATCTGGTTTGTCATGAAATGTAAATTAACACCGAAAAAATATTCGACCTTCCGCCGAAATCTAAGAATTTTTTTTTAATTTTTTTTTAATGTTTTTTTTTTTTTTCAACGGCCACACTATCACTGAGTTGCGGTTATACTTTTGCATCGAGACTTTTTAGCTCTTGAACTGGGTCACTCTTTTTTTGTCAGTTTATCCATTAGCTCCAATAGAAAACAATGCCAGCCAAAGTGTACTCGTACGATGCATCTGCCGATGTTGCCAATGCCGTTGGTAAATATGTTATTGATCATCAAAACAGGGCCATCGCAGCCAACGGGATATTCAAGATCGCGTTATCGGGAGGGTCGTTAGGGAAAGTTTTGAAAAAAGCCTTAATTGACAACCAAGACGTAGCTTCAAGTGTTAAATGGGACCAGTGGGAAGTATACTTCAGTGATGAAAGATTAGTCCCTTTGGACCACGCTGATTCCAACTACGGCTTATTCGATGAATTGGTATTGAAAAGCTTGCCCGTTGGGGCTGGTAAGCCAAAACTAAACGTCATTGATGCATCATTATTAACAGGCAAGGATGGACAATTGGAAGATGCCGACATTTCCAAAGATATCGAAATTGCCAAAGATTATGCCGCCAAATTACCAGTCGATGGTAAATTAGACGTTATATTATTAGGATGTGGTCCAGATGGCCATACCTGTTCATTATTCCCAGGTCATAAGTTATTGCAAGAAAGAACAGAATTAATTGCCTACATAAATGACTCTCCAAAACCTCCTCCAAGAAGAATCACTTTCACTTTCCCTGTGTTGGAAAAGGCCACAACCATCGCCTTTGTTGCCGAAGGTGCCGGGAAGGCTTCCACCTTGAAGGAAATCTTCAATGATAACCAAACCCAATTACCATCTAAATTGGTCAATGATATTTCCACCGGGGTTCAAGTCAACTGGTTCGTTGACACGGCTGCTGTTGAAGGGGTCAATCTTCTCACTTCTAAGTATTAGTACAGTATATACTAAATTTATAGACTACGGACAATGCCATTGTAGTCTGAGACCGACCTCGGGGCCATTCTTTGTATAGACCCACCCTTTACTTAAAAAAAAAAAAAAGCGGGCGGAAGAGGCAAAAAAAAAAACACACATACACACACTCACACTTGATTATAGAGAACACACATATTTTTTTGCATGTCCAAGTGAACAAGATTTTTACATTATGGGTATGCGAATAAACTTCTTTAAAGGACGACTGTCAGCTTCAATTACTAATAATCCACTGCTGGGTGATATAGGAGTTGCGTTATGGTTATGCCCCAAGTCGAATACTCAACTTTACGACAAGTTGAGTACGTTAATGAGTTCCCTTAATACGTTATTTCCCGGTCAACCGCCCAAATTCGAACCCCATATTACAATCACTAGTAACATTGTCATAGACTTAGATCAGCCAGAGATTGCAAGAGATACTGTTGATAGAATTTTGTCAGCCAGCGCAACTGCTCTCCAATCCTTGCCAACGAATCATACTCAATTGGTCAGTTTAGGAAAGATAAACAGTCAAAGAAAATACTTCAAGAAGCTCTATTTCGAAGTTTATAAAGACCCCAATTTAGTTTCTCTAGCAAGAATCATCCGTGAATTGTTTGTCATTGTACCTTATGGTGTCGAACAAGAGAATATCAAGCACAATCCTCACCTTTATACTAAGGATGAAGAAGGTAGGACAATCAAAAGAAAATTACTGAGGAAGCAAAAGGACAGATCTGCATCTCCCGTGGTGGTGAATAAGTTTGATACGACCTCTATTCAGCAACTGGCACCACAGAAGGCTGCGGAATGGTCCATATCTGAGTTTGACCCACATTTATCATTGGTATATAGTGACATTCACCCCATTGACAATGCATTGTGGATGACTATCAAAACTAGAATACAGGATTATTTAAACGTTTCAAGTGACGTATTAGCAGGTGAGGAGTCAAAACTTGGTTGGGATGGTGGTGTTTTAAAGTTAGTGCTTTGTGAAGGAGATGTTAATGAATGGATAACTTTAGGTAGTGTCGACTTGCATTGAGCTCCCCCCCCCCCCAATTGTGTAGAGAATTTTTAGTTCAATAGACGTGTTAATATTACTGGTTTGAAGAGAGAATACCTACCAATTCCGTGTGAGTGCCAATTGGTGTCAAAGGGAGCCTCGGTTAAACAATTGTGATCTTGCTCGAACTTGGAAATTTCCCTGTTGATAAAGAAGTAAGAAAAGAAGCACAAATTTCCAAGGTTGGTGGTAGTTCAGGAAACAATCTCAACAGACGTGTAAAGCTTCAGTACAGTTAGGTTCAATAAGTGTCGACATTTTCTGTAAAGTGTTTCTATATTATTCTCTCAGACTGAGTGCACATTAGCGCCTACTTTCTATAGTTGTTTCCCCCCTCCCCCGACTCGTTCATAGCTAAGATAAATATGACCAACAAACAAAAAAAAAATTATTCATGATGATCATCGACACTCTTTATTTCTAATCGGAACTGTGATGACAGAACCGTCAAAGGACTTTACATGTGGAACATGTTCCTCGCAGTTTGAGAAATCCGAAATCCTAAAGCATTTATCAACAACCAGACACAAGTCAGCCAAAATCACCAATAGTGATGAAACTTTAGAATGTGAAGAATGCTCAGATTCCAATATCCATCAATTAGCTATCGTTCGTTATGGATTGTCAGATATGTCCCTACTTTGTGCTACGTGTCTTGCAAAGGACAGCGAAGTACCTACTGCCAAATATACCTTAAATAATGGGGCATTCTTTCAGAAATTGGACCAGTATCTCAAGCTAAGAGATTTAGAATGTATGAAGTGTTCCAATGAGCAGAAATTATACGTGGGAAATCTGTCGACAGGACAAATTATTGTATGTAAAAATTGCATCCCTCAGTTTGATTCCCTGATTAAATTTGTCAGTGAAGATGACGAGTTATTCCTATCTGAATTGTTGGGAATTAAAGAAGTACCAGCCTCCAAAAAATCCGGGCATCTCCGAAAGAGAAAGATGGGAAGAAGAGGAGGAAAGGATGAGAAAGGCAGAGGTAAGGGTAGGGGTAAGCCTAAAATACCAGACGAAGAAGCAGAAGCAAGAAAGGCACATTATTTTGAAAGTAAGAGGAGTGCAGCCGAGATTAAATCTGGATCTACTGTGAAAGCAATTGGATCTACTTTGGTTGGCAAGCCAAGTACCACAACTAGGGGTGGAAAGGGTGTCATGCCTGGAAAGAGCCCAATTCATAGTGGAAGAACGACTCCTTCTGGTAGTCGTAACCTGACTCCTTCTGGTAGTCATAAGCTGACTCCTTCTGGAAGCCGTAAACCCAGTCCCAGAATTGAAGAAAATAAACCAGCAAGCAGCAACAATGTCAAGGGCACAAGTGCAGCACGTCCACCTAGATTTGTTAAAGGAAAAGAACTGAATAAATTGGGTGATCAAACAACAAACAAAGGAAATACCATAACACCAGGGCAGGTAAATGTACAAAAGGTTAAGCTTAAAGATGAAAGGGGTCCAAGTCCTGGCAGAAATGCTTCAAAAGAAGAAAAGTCCGATAAAACCAAGGCAAGAGAAAAGAAAGTTCCAACCGCTGGTAGGAAACCAGCAAAAGAAGGAGATTTTGACAAATGCAAGCCAAGAGAAGACAAACTTCCGAAACCCCGCCAGATTCCTACCAAGGACAAATCCAAAACTGACAAAAAACAGCAGCCAAAACAGCAGCCAAAACAGCAGCCAAAAATATCACGTTCAAAGGATGCCAGCCCAGTTCCAGTTAATAAAAGTAAAGGTAATCAATCAGTTGGTGATTGGGGTGATCTTATCCTCCCCGAATCGATTACAAAATATCGCCCAGCTTCGAAACCTAAACTTTCTTATTCAACGTTAGATGACTATTATAGAGAAATGAGTTTTAATGTATTCCTAGAAGATCAATTAACTAACGAGCTGAACATAATTGATGCGCAGGATTTGATGATTGAATGGTATCAAGATCAGAACAAAAAGAACAATCAGTTCAAGATAAGCGTGCCCATGAAATCTGAAGTACTTGATACATTCATTTCTGATAAATTGAAGAAGTTGAAAAAGAACCCCTTTCAACTTGGACAAGCGGTATTTTTGATCTTGAATGACGAAATTCCTTGGTATGGAAGTGTTGCTGCTGTGGATGAAGTATCATCTCAAAAAGGTAGGCGTGCTAAAAGGGATGTTATTGAGATGGTTATTAAGTTATTTGGGTGGAACAATCAGCCTTTACCAACGACTGTTCATGCTCAATACTTGAAAGTCATGCCAGCATCGGTTCCTGTTAGTCGAATTTTGAATGCGATGGATTCTTTGACAAATGCCAGTTTTGTGAAGATGATTTTAGGAAACGAGCCTATCAAACACATTGTATTTAAGAACTATTTAAAGTTCACCAGAGACACATTGAATGATTCTCAAAAGATTGCCGTTCAATCTGTTTTGAATAATGCCATCACAGTATTACAAGGTCCTCCTGGTACCGGTAAAACTTCAACTATTTTTGAAATCATCTTGCAATTATTAGATTCTTTAAATACATATCCAATTTTGGTGGTTGCCGCCTCGAATATTGCCATTGATAATATTGCTGAAAAATTAATGCCCACTCACGAAAAAGACCTTTTGAGGGTTGTCGCAACCGAAAAGGAAAGAGATTATAGCAGATCACATCCATTATCATCAATTTGTTTACATCACAAGGTGTATGACGCGTTGCCACTTAATCACAAGACGGTGTTGGATGACATGAGGAGAGGTCCGCTAAACATTGGGCAAAATGCATATAAGAGATTTGTACAAGAAAGATTCAACGTGACTAAAACTATGGTGGCCCAGGCAAAAGTTATATTTACAACTACGGTTGTTGCTGGTTCTGGCCAGTTGAAATCGATTCCTAAATGTCCCGTAGTAATTATGGATGAGGCTACACAATCTTCAGAACCTTCAACCTTGATTCCTTTGGCCGTCAATGGTGTTGACAAGTTTGTGTTTGTTGGTGATCAAAGACAATTGAGTTGCTTCTCGTTAATTCCTGGTTTATCTTTGTCATTGTTCGAAAGGGTATTACTTAATGGTTCGTATAAAACTCCTCACATGTTAGACACCCAGTATCGTATGCATCCCTCGATTAGTGAGTTCCCTAGAAATAACTTCTATGGAGGTTTATTGAAAGATGGTATTACTTCTGAGGCAAGAAAAATGGCGGGAATTCCCGACAATCCAGTTTACTTCTGGGACACAAAAGGTAAGGCAAGAGAACAGTCTGTCCGTAACTGGTTGCGTGAAGATCGAGGTTACACTTATACCAATAGAGGAGAAGTAGAGTATATTCTTCAAGTTTTAAAGAACTTGGTGATTGAAAAGGGAATTAAGAAGGAGAATATTGGGGTTATAACTCCATATAGTGGACAGCGTGACTTGCTTTCTTCCATTCTTGCTAGAGATGATATTATTAATCCCGAAAACGAACAAATCCAAATTGAAGTGGATGTCGATGATATTAAAAACGATTCCAAGCCCGTGACAATTCATATAATTTCTGGTATTATGATTGCATCAATCGATGCTTTCCAGGGTCGTGAAAAAGACTTCATGGTCATGTCATGTGTTAGATCCAACTCTGAAGGAACCATTGGTTTCCTTAGAGACGAAAGAAGATTAAATGTTGCATTAACAAGAGCCAAATATGGGTTGATTATGGTTGGTGACGTAGATTGCTTGAAGAGAGGAGATAAATTGTGGAGATCCTATATGAAATACTTGGAAGAGACAAATTCCATTCATAAATCGGATATATTTACCTATTAGTTTTGAGATAAGTTTATAGAGATTAAAAAAGTTGTTTGTAGTATAATTATGGTAGTATCCAGTTTTAGAATCCAAAGAAATTAACCTGTATTGGATGTATATAAAAAAAATAATTAAAAAATAACGACAACTGCAGGACTCGAACCTGCGCGGGCAAAGCCCAAAAGATTTCTAATCTTTCTCCTTAACCACTCGGACAAGTTGCCTTAACTTTTCAAAGTTAAAAGGACACCCAGTGAGATGCCCGAGCCAATACGAGCAATGGTTACCAAATGTATGTCCGAAGCTATGTTATTATTGAAATAAACAAGAACTATAAAATACTTCTATAAAAAGTTTTCTCGACGGGTTGGTGCACCAGTTACGATGGCTACCCTAGATCACATGCCTGTTCTTATGTAACAGGTTATTTTAGTGAGTGATCCCTGCAGAATCCTTACACAAAGATGCTTGGCAGAATTATGAGCTCTATCTAATGCACCTGACAAACGAGTGATAGAATTTCCTATTTTGGATATATTTTGCGAAAGGTGGATTTTAAGAAATACATGTTGGACCTACGTACCTTTTTGCAGCAATGTTTTTGAACATAAATAAATTCTATTTGCGGCAAAAAAGCAAAAACAAAAAACATATTTATGTCAATTTCTTTTCTTCTTCTTCAAGTTGGTTTGTTTGACTTTATTCATATTGGAGTTTCTGTTTACTTCAATTGAGCCTGGTATGTATCACATCATCATATCTATACCATAACGATAATACTAACTTACTTTTAAGCTCAATTTGAGAAATCAAAAACGATTTCATGAGTAGTTGTCACAAACCAACTTCACCGAAACAAGTTTTATAGGACAGCAAGATTAGTTCTGAGGTGGTTTAAGTCACTCCAATTGAAGACGGTATGTTCTGCTTTCCTATGAATCCACATCAATTACAATACTAACTAAGTTTCAAATAAGGAATGTCAGTTGGAGTGGAACAACAAATTGATAAGAGTGGAATCCTTCCACCTGTAATAAATGATGGAATTGGAAAACAGTTTGTAGTTAGTCCAGTCAGTAGTACTATGCTTTCTTATTGAATAAAGGGTACTGTTTTCAAAAAAAAAAAAAA
>JAJMHC010000203.1:27314-47152 GCA_030582855.1 Hemisphaericaspora lyxosophila
TGGTTTCCTTAGAGACGAAAGAAGATTAAATGTTGCATTAACAAGAGCCAAATATGGGTTGATTATGGTTGGTGACGTAGATTGCTTGAAGAGAGGAGATAAATTGTGGAGATCCTATATGAAATATTTGGAAGAGAAAAATTCCATTCATAAATCGGATATATTTACCTATTAGTTTTGAGATAAGTTTATAGAGATTAAAAAAGTTGTTTGTAGTATAATTATGGTAGTATCCAGTTTTAGAATCCAAAGAAATTAACCTGTATTGGATGTAAAAAAAAAAATTAAAAAATAACGACAACTGCAGGACTCGAACCTGCGCGGGCAAAGCCCAAAAGATTTCTAATCTTTCTCCTTAACCACTCGGACAAGTTGCCTTAACTTTTCAAAGTTAAAAGGACACCCAGTGTGATGCCCGAGCCAACAAGAGCAATGGTTACCAATGTATGTCCGAAGCTATATTATATTGAACTAAAGAAGAACTGTAAACCACTTCTATAAAAAGTTTGCTCGACAAGTGGTGCACCAGTTACAATGGCTACCCTAGATGACATGCCTCTTCTTATGTAACAGGTTATTTTAGTGAGGGGATCCCTGCAGAATCCGTACATATCTGCATCTATGCTGATTGGTGATGCAACGGTAACTTACATGTACATGAACAAATTAGCAATAAAACATTCAGGTAACAAACAGAAATTAAATAGCCTGTTGTTACTTTTATCACCAGGTGCAGCAATAAGTTGTGGAATCTTCCATGTTAAACAGATATGATGCTGATATGTGGCTAACAAAAACAATTACTGGAATATGTATCTCATATTAAACATTGCCCAGTCAAACAACCAACAATGAGATGTCTAATCTCCGCCTGGCAATGGCAGAAGAGCATGCTTGTAATGGAAGAAGGCTGTCGATTCTTCTCTTCACTCTCCTTCACTCTCACTCTCACTCTCTATCTTCACTAGTGTTGAATACAATTGATACATCATATCATACCCAAGACTGACAGCTAACCAACACCACTCCCTGATCACCAACAGTTTGATAAATTTTATCATTAGTAAGATCAACCACCTACCCACGTACCCACGTACTGTTGTTAGACACCTACTGTCAGAAGAGAAAGGCTATAAAATCACACACACAGACACCCCCCTCAAAAAAGCATTATTGATAAATACATTCAAGACCTATAGACAAGAAACCGTTACAAACAACCAGCTTCAACTCTTTATCAACCAAATACCACATAAGAGAATAGACGTCATAGAACAAGCTATGACCATATCATACGAATATAGACTGACAACAGAAGACTAGAAGAGATATTGGGCCAAGCAGAAATATACAACATTGACCCACCTATCCTACCCCAACAAACACTTACAATACTACCTGCTATGCCTAAACCAGTCGGTTATAAAACCAGGACTCAAGCACCTTTACCACGACTGTCTAATTGCAACACGACTTTGAAAACACTATTCCAATGACCCATTTCAACTAAAACATACCGTTTGGTCAATCTAATTTAACAGACGGATTCTAAAAGTTTGGATGCATTAAACATGCAGGATTTAATCTTGTGACCTTTTTTAAAATTTTAGTTGATTGGTTTATAACACCAGACGAGACTCCATGTAGAGTTGCAACCTGATTATTGGGTCATGGCTGTAAACTCAATTTGGGGGTGGGCTTAGTCACGTATTTTAGAAAGAGAGTTCGAGAACTGTTGCTCGTTTTGTAGTAAATGACTGTTATAATATCCATTAAAAGTCAATCATTATTTATTGTGTGATATTTTATATTAAAGAAAACTAATCAAAAGTGTTGATTTCATTTTTGAACTAGAGTAACCAACTGCATTAACAAAACATGAACAGTGAAACAGCGGCGATACACAAAGATAAATAAATAGGAATCAGCACCAGGTTACCGCTTGACACCGCTTCATGTACTTCCGGTGTTCCAAATTCGGGAATAATCTCAATATCTTCATCGTCGGTATACTTAACTGAGGCCAATGAAATTTCAGCGGCCTCAAGATCATACACCACATACAAGCTTCTTAATATGTTATCACCGATAAGAGCTAAATTTCCAAGCTGGTATGAAGAGCTATCTTCAAGACCAAGCAGACACTCAGAATCATCCTGTTCAACCAAGTGGTCCATAGGTATATCAACATGACTTTCATTCAAATGAAACCTAATCTTATATGCACCGAGCATGCTGCAATCTACCTTTTGCTCATCGTGGCCACCGCCTAAGGTATCCAATACAATTTTGGACAATTTTCCTGGAATGAGAGATGTCAGTGCACCAGTATCAAACACACAAGTTAAGTTTTTTGTATTAGCAATCACCTTTTCATTGTCGGCTTGTATAAACTCTACATTATCTACTTTGACTTGTAGCCGAGTTAATACTCCAGCATTTGGGATGATTGGTAAAGCAGTTAAATTACCTTCATACTTTGCATGGTCAATTGCCCCAAATAGAATACTTCCATTAGAAGCTTGCGGAGAGTTCATATAAAGCGAGTATGCATTTCTATTGATGGTACCTTGATTTTTTAATGTCTGTGGGAAATTTGGATAAACCTGGAAGTTGGATGCCTCTCGGTTTGATACCTCTTTTTCTGGATATCCGAGCCCTAAAATACCATAGTTTGAACTAGAAGTATCAACCACTGCAAACGTAAGATCCTGGACCTTGGTATCACCAACATATACATCATCAGATCCATATATGCCAATAGCACCATCACCATCAAGATAGGTAATATTAAATGGCTGAATAGGACTCTTTTGGAAGGTTTTAGATTTCAGGGGATCAAAGGTTCCAAAATAGTGGCAATCTGATCCCAGCATAAATTTATCAATTTCTGGGTCATCTGGAAGAATATATCTTTTGTGCTTACAAGTGGTATTGGAAGACATAACCCATAAATCACTTGAACCAGTGTCGACTACAACCCTTACTGATTGTTTAGTTGACCCTAATTTTAATTCAGTTAAGTACAGTTCGAATTTGTTTTGTATATTCATATTAACAACATCTCTTTTACCTTGTTGATTATCACGTGTAGGTACTGTGAAATCTAATTTAAATGGATGTGAATTTAATTTAAATGGATGTGAATTAACTGCTGGTAGAACTGCAATAGCTTGAATGAGTAAAAGAATTAGACGCATTGCTTGTATTGTTTGTATGGTTTGTATGGTTTGTATGGTTTGTATGGTTTGTATGGTTTGTATGGTTTGTAAAGAAACAAAGCAAAATCCCACTTGGACGATGCATCGTGATGCATTTATATTCTCGCCTGAATATTGTAATCTTGCAATAACTTACGTCATGGAACTGATCGAAGTAAAACCGTGATTATCAGCATGTTTATTTTCTTGCAACCCATTCATTCACAGCCTAAGAATATTATTTACGTCATTAGTATTTTTTTTACGCGAGTTGGTAATGTATCGCGCATTTAAAGCATGACCATCAGGCACTATTTAAAAATGAGAAGGCCACACGGGATTTACTTTAATAAGTTAGGCTATTAATAGTCAGATGGTAATATGTAACAAAAGGTGATTTAGTCATCTCCAGAGTTAAACTAACTAACAGTCATTTAGTAAATCATTGTAATTAGAATTTAATTATCTTTTGATAGCATGGCAGTAGGTTCATGCATTTGCAGGCGGTTTAAAGGAACACCCTATACCAAGACAAATAATGCCGGCTGTTTACTATCTGGGCAAATAGGATGATATGTCTCACCACTGCTGACATTATTCACTAAGAGTAGTGTGGAGTCACCTAGGCTACGAAAGAAAGAGTCTGCAAAAAAAAAGCTTCGAACCCCAATTGGATGTTTACTCAGCTTAAATTGAACTTGAAGAGAGGATATCTTTAAGGTGCAGACAGGATCAACTCTAGCTTTTGTACATATCCATTTTATACCAAAAGATTCAGTCATCGGTATATTCATGGCCTGATTCTAGAGTAGAAGAGGTGGGACGGGCGCTGGTTAAGAAACGGGATTAGAAAATGGAAACTATACACAGCATAGTCCGCTGGAATAAATCCAACCCTGTCAACCCCCCCTTCATTTATTCTTTAACAATCCAATACATTGGAGTTATTTCTTGATATGCTTGCTGACTCGTTGGGACTATCACTATGAAGAATGTAAGGGGGATTGGCAGAATGATATTGGTGATGTCGAGGTTTTTCACACACACACACATTCTCTCTCTCTTTACTTCTACCTCCCTCTCTACTCAGTTGGTAGCCTCCTTTTATGGCAACAGATCCCGAATTACAATTCAAATATATTATAAGGACACCCAGTGGGATGCCCGAGGCAACAGGAGCAATGGTTACCAAATGTATCTCCAAAGCTGTGGTATTATTGAACTAAAGAAGGACTATAACACACTTCTATAAAAAGTTTGCTGATCGATGATCTCTTTTCCACTGAGATCTCGTCGAAGAGTTGGTGCACCAGTTACAATGGCTACCCTGGATCACATGCCTGTTCTTATGTAACAGGTTATTTTAGTGAGTGATCCCTGCAGAATCCTTACACAAAGATGCTTGGCAGAATTATGAGCTCTGTCTAATGCACCTGACAAACGAGTGATGAAATTTCCTATTTTGGATATATTTTGCGAAAGGTGGATTTTAAGAAATACATGTTGGGCCTACGTACCTTTTTGCAGCAATGTTTTTGAACATAAATAAATTCTATTTGCGGCAAAAAAGCAAAAACAAAAAACATATTTATGTCAATTTCTTTTCTTCTTCTTCAAGTTGGTTTGTTCGACTTTATTCATATTGGAGTTTCTGTTTACTTCAATTGAACCTGGTATGTGTCACATCGTCATATCTATACCATAATGATAATACTAACTTACTTTTAAGCTCAATTTGAGAAATCAAAAACGATTTCATGAGTGGTTGTCACAAATCAACTTCACCGAACCAAGTTTTATAGGACAGCAAGATTAGTTTTGAGATGTCTTGAGTCACTCCAATTGAAGACGGTATGTTCTGCTTTCCTATAAATTCACATCAATTACAATACTAACTAAGTTTCAAATAAGGAATGTCAGTTGGAGTGGAACAACAAATTGATAAGAGTGGAATCCTTCCACCTGTAATAAATGATGGAATTGGAAAACAGTTTGTAGTTAGTCCAGTCAGTAGTACTATGCTTTCTTATTGAATAAAGGGTACTGTTTTCAAAAAAAAAAAAAAACCTGAGCAGTGTATTGTTTTCTCAAAAGCTAACTGGTATCGTATGGTAACAGAAGGGGGGCCTGTAAACAATCTGTCTACTTAGAATGATTCGGCAGTTGTAATGGAATCAAGAGGCCAATTCACAACCTGTTTCAAGAGCCAAATTATAGTTTGAGTTAAAGGATGGTGATTGGATTTGACAACGGTGAAGTTATTCTGAGATAAAGAACCATGGAATTATATTTGTCGCATAATCATCATCATCTCCCCAAAAAATGTGTGGGGGAGGGGGATAACTTCATTGAAGCTTCGTTCTAAAATAGGCACTTCTTAGCGGCCCTATGAAAGTATAGCCGAGACCCTGACCTATGGTTCTCTATTAGAAGTGGCTATTTGTTTGTTCATTCGTGCTATGCCTTTCACGAATTCTAAGATGGGTCAACCCTTTATCTATTTGGTTCTTCCTCGTTTTGTAGTATATAAATCACCATTATTGACAAAATTATCCTTTACCCCTTTAGACTTTTCAAAAGTATAACTTAATGCTTCATGGGGATGCTTTGTTATCTTGATTATTGACTGACCAAGCTTTTCCTTGGCGGTATTTCCCTAATAGGAAAAAATTCGGTGCAAACTGTTTAGTCAACCATTTTTCTTTTCTTCAAAGATTTAGGGTTAGTCATAGATTAAGCGATATAAATACCTACCATTCTCCCCCTTCTTCTTCTGCAAATAACTTTTTTTTTTTTTGGTTATAAACTACGTTACCAAACATTGTGCCTCATGTCAGTATCATTAAGACCCATTGAATCGAAGGATAAGGAAAGATGGCTTGAACTTTGGACTGGTAAAGGAGGATACATTGAGTTTTACAATTCCCTTGATAAATTAACTCCAGAAATTTCTGAAACCACATTCAAAAGATTTCTTGACCCTAACGAACAAGTCTATTCCGTGGTGGCAATCAATGATGCCACTGGTGAAATCATTGGTTTTGCAAACTATGTGACTCATAGAAATACTTGGACAGTTGAAAATGCTCTTTATCTTAATGATTTGTTTGTTTGTTCAGAAAATAGATTGAAAGGGGTTGGTCGTGCTTTGATTGAATATATTTATAGTGAGGCTGATAGATTGAACTGTAAGAAGTGCTACTGGTCTACTCAATTCGAAAACCACCGAGCACAATTATTGTACACCAAGGTTGGGGTCAAGAGTGGTTTCTTGTTATATAGAAGACCTTAGATTTTCTTAGACATAAACTTTCTGCAAAGTACCAGTTCTCGAGTAGAGTGTTTCTATTTATTAATGATACAAAAAAAAAAGTTACTTATAACTTATATATTTTATAAAGGAGCCAAAGCCAAAAATAGGCAAACCCAATAAATGAAATTGTGATGTTCAATATCACCCACAAGTCGGGATATCTGACAGGAGGGTCTCTGGTAAAATCTAATACATGATAAACAATCATCAACGTGTAGGTGGAGAACATGGCAAGATTATTCAAAGTATATCGACTCTTTAATAAGATCTTGGGACCAATCAACCAATTAATCAAGAAATTACTGGCAAAGTATTGCATTACCAAGTCATCCTTCTTTAATAATGGATATAAACTGAATGTTCCTACATTGTTGATCCATTGAATTACATTTATGTCATTGTGATCAATCAATAATAATAACAGGATTGGAATCAACGCTACTAATATACTTTTCTCATGAACTTGAAAGGAAAATAAGTAAAAAGATAATGAATTGATGGCAAATCCATATATCATACCCGGGATTTTGATCTCTGGTCTGTTTCTTAACTTAAACAATAACAAGATGTTAACGGGGATTGTAGCAACTAATGTGGTCAATAAGGCCAATTTAGGCAACTCTTCCGGGTTTATAATTTCTCGATATTTAAGGATGATGTTTGTTGTACACCAAAAGTTTGCAACCTTATCTTCAAATAATCCCCGAGCAAATGGGAAAACTCTATGAACAATTTGTAGAATAATTTCTGGACGATGAATGAATGGAATCAAATAAACAATCTGAGTGGCCACGACGGTTATTCCAACCAAGACAAGTTGCAGAAAACTTTTTAATTGACTCAAGATGTAAAAGAAGATAAACAAGGAATAGTATAATCCCATTTGCTTAAAATTAATACAACTGACAAACCAAATACTTGCCAATATAAGATTATTCTTTGTGAGATCGATAACTGAATAGACAAACAATCCAAGCATAACCGAATTAAATTGGAAATGACCATGATCAACCAATACCAAATGAGCTTGGTTTATAATAACAAGGGAAATAATAATCTGATCCATTCGATTAACATTAAATTTCTTACCTAATATATTGGCAATGGTTAATATTGCAGGTATATAAATAATCAATTCACTTAGGATGGCCATAAATCTCATAAAGAATCTTAATTCATCTGTTTCCATCCCTCTCGAAGTTCCCAATGCAAACCATTGGCTGTTTATAAAATAACCAATCTTACCAATGATATAAGAATGGTATGCTGTCAAAGGAGGATAGTCCAATCCCCAATATTCCAAATCAAAATAATACCACTGTGACATTGGTAAACCTATAGTTATCTCCATCCAATGTCGTTGAGCTTCAAAATCTCCAAACATGGGAGGATTATGGTATCCCAGATGTCCACCTAGCCCAATTGATGTACGCAATAGTATAGCTGTTAGGATGACGATATATCTGGCTGCCCATTGATCGGGAGCTTTTTCAAAGTAATGAAGAAGTTCATACACTGGAGAGTCGGCAAAAATACTGTTGGAACTACTGGGTTTTGAATTTTGATCAGTTGATTTTGCCTGGCCAGATTTTTTGATATTGGATTGTGTATTTGTCGACTTCTTTTTGGGTTTGGCCATATTTAATGTGGTTTCGGGGGTTCCGTAAAGGAAACGTTGTTGAGGTCCCCGTTGAAGTTTTGAACACCTTTTGTTTCGGTAATTGTTTTTATTGAGCCGCATACAACGCGGTTTAAACAATGGTGTTGCAAAAAAAAAAATTGGGGGGATTTTCAACAAGCTTTAACCAGGGTTCATTGGAAGCTGGAATTAGTAGGAGAAGAGTGTCTTGAAAAGAGTTGGTAGGGGAAGGAGAGAGAGAGAGAGAGAGAGATTGAGAAATGAGAACCTGATTAATTGATTTGTCTTTTGAATAGGGTTGGTGAAACCAGGTGGTACTAAAGCACGTTGGAATCGTTGACTTGACTTTTCGGTAAAAAAAAAAAACATTGGTGGTAAGTTTACTATGAGAAGGATTGCTGGTGTTTATTTCCATTTCCATTTCCAAACACCCGATTCCATATATATATATATATATATATACTGTCAATAATAGAGGAAAGGGAGGGTGTCTCAAATAATCATTTGCAAGATTCAATCGTTCCACCCATATAGTGTTTTCCTGGAAAGGAATCTTCACCGGGAAAAAAAAAAATAAAAATAACGTGATTTGCCATCCCTCTTTCAGTTGATGGCCTATACAAATGAGGTGACAGTCTAAAGACACCGAAACTGGTTTGCTTCAAGTTATAGTTGTAACGACAAAGGTAAGGATGCTTTAGTGACCAATTTAATGAAAAAGAGTTAAATTCGTCTATCTTATTGTCTATCGTATTGTCACCAGTGCCCATACTTAAACCCTAAATGGATATTAAATAATAGGCAGATATTGTAAGAAGGTATAACAATAGATTTCATTGTCATGCCCCTTTTTTTTTCCAACTGACAATTGTTGGTGCCTTGTCCTTGTATTTTTTTTACAATGTCACATAGTCACACTACTATCTACCACAACAGCCTCCCTCAATAAGAAACTTACCTTAACCTCCCAACCCAAGGGAACACTTAACTTGTTCTCCTCTTTGGTCCTTCCTCCATTTCCATTTCCACCGCCTTCATGCTAGTCCCTTAACCCGAACAAAGAGAAATGTAAAGTAAGGTAATTCTTTCGTGAAACAAGAAATCTTTTTTTTTTTAGGCGCGTGTTGAAGTTTTGTAGTGTAACATCCAAACATCAATATTAAAGACGAGGATAAATGAAAAAAAAATCGCGTAATTTCTAACTTAATTTTACATCCAAAAAAAAAGAATTTTTAAATTAAGTTAAATCAGAATTCAACTTAATTTTTATTTTCGCTTAAGTCCCTCCCAAGAATCCCACCTATTTTTATCCGTTAGCATATTCAAGTTGGGTTTGTCTACGTCGTGTCTTTTTATTTATTAACATTTATAGTCCCCCCGCATTACTACGCACGGTTTCATACCAGAATCACATAGCAGACTGGAAGTCGATATATTCTATTCCCAAATTTACATCACTTTAAAGTTAGACGACAGATTTTAAGAACAATCCTAACAGGCAAACATGCTCCAACAACCTAATTTCCTTGAGTCAGAAAAGCATATTAGTACATCATCGAGTGTCTATTCACAACGACAATCTACCAACCCCCTACAGGTATCAATACCTCGCGAGCATGATAAAAATGTCCCAGCTATGAATGGATTGACAAAAAACCAAGAATTTAACCAATATATGACAGCTAATACCCCTGACGATTATGAACAAGCCAATCCCAGTATACCAAGCTTTACTTCAATTAACAATTCAATCTTCAAAGACCAGAGATACTATGATAACGATGCCACACCTAAATTAAACTCAAATGGCTACTATCAAGACGACAAGACTCCTGTTGTTGATAGTAACGGATTTGTTCAAGAAAAAGGTGGTCAAAAAGCAACCGGGTTGTTTCCTCAACAACAATTAAGCTCCAAATTCAAACGATTGTCAGTCACATTGCAAAATACTCGAACTTCAGGAGACTCTCATCAATTTATGAATTCATTCCAACAAAATATAGAACGAGTGAATAAAAGCTCTTCCGATGAAAATACCGCCACTCGTACTAGTTTATACTATAAAAAGATCTACGAAAGACAGACAAACGATTCAAAAGACGGTGTGGTTCCATACAGTAATACCATGCATTCTGACATTAGCTCAATTAGCAGTACTGGGTCTATTAGTACTTCCGAGTCACAAGATAGCATTAGTGCAACCTCTACATCAGGATTTGATTTTCAAGAGGGATCAAAACTCCCATCGTCATATGATCTTCGGGGTAGTAGGGTGTCTCCAGATATACCATCTTATCTGGATGATGTCCCTGTTCGAAAGGATTTGCTTCAACAAGTGGAAACTTATGCCGATTCCAGAGTTAAAGGTCTAACAGAACAAGAAAAGATTAAATTATTTATTGCAACCAGGGGTGATTTGAAGCTAAGCGAACAAGGCGGGTTGAATATAGTATATAACGAGGAAACAAAATCTATCGATAGTGAATCAATTGATGAGAACGAAACTAATGCGGCCAACGTGGCTCGAGCAGCTTATGAAGTAGCTACTATTGCTGCTCAAGAATTACAAGAAGAAGATTTATCCTCATTATTTATTCGGGCGTTACATCCATTTGATTCTTCCACATTACAATCCGAATCTGATGCTTCCATTTGCTTATCCTTTGTAAAGAATGACTTGGCGTTTGTTCATTCAATAGATGAATCAGGGTGGGGTGAAGTAACTTTACTTGAATCGTTACAGCGGGGGTGGATTCCCATGAACTATTTTGCCATGGCTATTGCTGATGATGAAGAAGAAGGGGGGGAAGATGAAACTAAGATTCCCAACAGTCAAAACTTGAAGCCACTTTTCCATGCCTGTGGTAAATTCTTGCTTAATCCATTAAGTCATAAAAGCAGATCTGGAAATTATACATTTTCCATAAAGGTAATCAATTCAATTAGAGATGGGGTGAGGTTATTGTTACAAGAAACTGATTGTTTATCGAGATCAAATGAGATTGTCACCAAGAAGCCAGAGGTAAGAAAATCAAGAAAATCATTATTAGCAGATTGGTATAATCTTATGGTTAAAGCTAATGAATTCAAGGGAACGTCTAGTTTCAATAAAATTGAAGTTTTAACGTTGATGATTTATCAAGTTACAAGAAAGGCGGTAAATTTCTTACTGGCTTGGTCTATTGAGAAAGAGAATCTCGCTAGAAATGAACTGTCAAGAAGGGTTCAACAGCAATGTGATGATTTGAATGACTATCCAATACTTAATGCCCCTCCATTTGCCAAACATAGAATTACTGAAATTAATGCCATCCTTTATTCGTATTTTGGTATGATCTTAGGAAGATTAGATATAATTGAACATAACCCAGTCGGGTGTGATATCTTGGAAACATTAGCGCATCAGATCATTTTACTTCTTCGTGAATTATTATTCATTTCCAAGACAGGTTCAGATTTCTCTCCAGAAAAGCCAAATGACTTGGATTCTTCATTGGACGGATTATTGTCTTTAGTCAGTGATCTCGTCTCCAGTGTTAAGAACCTAGTGTCGAAGACCAGTCATGAACACGATACTCATTGTATTAGTCACTTTGCACCTACCCTGTTACATGGAAATAGAGATTATCAATATACTCCCGAGGGTGGAGATTTAATCCAAATTGCCTCCAAGATGGTGAAAGCCATAAGTTTAACTGTTACCTCTATCAGGAAATTATTAGAGGTAACTGGTGATTTCAGGTTGAGTTCAGATAGATCGTACCCAGATTATGCCAATATGAGAATTGAACCAGAAGACTTTGTCAGAAAATGTTCGATTGGAATTGCTAGAAATGAAAATGTCAGTAATGAACAATTAAATGGATTCAATGTCAGTAAAAAATACAAAGCAAATAGATATTCCATGCTTAGATCTGGTCAAACTGGTGATTTGGGCTTCACTGACGGTGGTGCCACTATCATACAACATATTTTAACTATTGACGAAAATGATTATGATGCTCCGGAAAATTTATCTCCATTCAATGTGTTCGCAGCCGAATTTGAGAAATTTACCACCGACACCGATGTTGATACCAATATCAATGATGAATTATTAGTCGATGGTTCTGGAAATTTGATGGGTGCTTCATTTAAAGGATTGATTTTTACCTTAACCAATGAAGATTCTCCACCGGAATATTTCTTTGTTTCTACTTTTTTCATTTGTTTTAGAAGCTTTGCATCTGGTATTGACTTGGTTGAAGATTTAATTTCTCGATTCGAGGTGGCAAGAAAAGCAGAAGATGTCAATCAAGAAATGAAATTGAAAAAGAGAAGAAGGTTGATTGTTAAGATGTTCCAGTTATGGATGGAATCCTATTGGAATCAAGACGCTGACTATAATTTGTTAACCACCCTCATTAACTTTTTCAATGAAGGTATAAGTTTGATATTACCATTAGATGGTTTGAGATTAATTGAGATTGCTGCTAAATTATCTTCAAAACCTTTGGTTGAAAACAAACCAAAAAGACCAAGAAATAACCAAAAACAATTGGTTGAAAGGAGTATTACAATTATAAGAACTGGTAAGAAGATTTTTGTTGACCATCATGATGTCATCAGTGGGAGATATTCTGTGGTTGATGGTTATGAATTATCCAAGATTAATACCAACTCTTCCACGGCCAGTTCATTAAAATCTATGACGTTGCCAATGCCTTTGGGGGTAGGAAACCAAACCTCGAGTGCTGGTTCACTTTTATCAAAAGCCCATTTGGTTACTATTGAAAAGACAAACCTCACTTATCGTGCCATTGTAGGAAGCAGTTGGTGTTCGCAGAAATATATCGATAGTTCCAAATATATCCCATTGGATTTAGCGTATGTTATTCCTAATTGGTTTAGTATTTGTGATCAAAGTTGGGTATTATCTAATTATAGACCCAATTTGTTGGATTTTAATGGGTTAGAAATTGCCAAACAATTAACCACCATCGAGTCACATATTTTTTGTTCCATTAAGCCTGAAGAATTATTGAATCAAAATTTTACTGCCAAGAGAGCTCATTTGAAGTTGGCACCCAATGTCAGACAATCTTTATTATTCACCAACTGTCTTTCTGGATATGTTCTTGAATCTATTCTTCAACCTAAGATTACCCAAAAATTAAGAGTCAACATGGTTAAAACTTGGTTGAAGGTTGCTATTTCATGTCTTTATTTAAGAAATTTCAATTCCCTTGCTGCTATCATTACTGCTTTACAATCTCACTTGGTCACTAGGCTCACTAAGCTTTGGGAAGAGCTATCAGAGAAATATACTGAATTGTATGAATATTTATCGAGAATTATTCATCCCGATAAGAATTACCTTGTTTACAGAAACAAGTTGAGAAACTTTTTGGTGTCAAATGATTACAATGTGCCAATTGTTCCATATTTTTCATTATTTTTGCAAGACTTAACATTTGTAACGGAAGGTAATCCCAGTTATAGAAAAGCCAATACCTTCCTAAACCAAAAGTTGATTAATATCGACAAATATTTGAAAATCACTAGAGTCATTGCTGATATTGAAAGCTTACAAGTACCATATTCAAGCCCTCATCCAACGGTCAAGGCCGAAAGTAGGAGACATAGTTTGTTATCATTATCTAGAACCAGCCTGCAGAGTAGTGAGAATGAAGGGGAAGTAAATGTTTTCTTCATTGCCTCGGTGCCTGCTTTGCAAGAGCTTATTTTGTTTGAATTATGGAAAGTTTGTCAATTGAATAAGACTGAAGCGGATAGAGCTTGGGATTTAAGTTGTCTGATCCAACCTAGAGATTCCACATAGATCTAACAATTGGGGATAATTTTTGATTTTGTTTTTTTTTTTCACATATATGTTATTCGGTTTTTTTGTTTTTTTGATTTATACATATTGGAATGTATATTATTTAGGTATTTAGTACATAAATTGAGTGTAAGAATACAAACAATCAAGGTGGGTGAATCATTGCTCTATTTGTAGTTGGCCATAATTGTCATATGTATTCTGGTCTCCTTGTTGTTTCAACTATGTTTTATTAAAACGCGTCTTCAATTTTAAGTGACAAAACAAAAAAATATCGAAACACACCAACAATTTGAGGTGCTAGTTTAAGTACATACATACACGCATACATACACGCATACATACACGCAATGTCATCAAAAGAACTACGTGAACAACTAGCAGAGATAACCAATCAAGCCAGTTTCCAAATCTTAAACGCAAAGGTGGAACTCGAAGAATCAAAGACGAAACTAACCAACCCGCGTGTTATAGATGATGAATTACTCTATCAACAAAGAATATCAGGTAGATTAAGAACGAGATATTTGGCCACGGATACTCGTGACAAGTTTCTTCGTAAAATATCTGAAATAGAAAACTTGGATATTGAAGAACTGAAGATTATACAAGCTGAACAAGATGCCAGGGCGGCAGAAACAGGATATGATAAGTTGGAAAAGGAGTTGTATCAAGTTATACGAAAGAATGAACAAATTGCCAAAGATGAGGTTAATTTGTATGAGGATTATGAAAATAAAGTCACTGAGGTTAATGCTCGGTTTAAAAACCTTGAATCTTTGGAACAAGAGCTTAAACGAGACATAGATCTGGGTGACCCAGAACTTAAAGATATCATTATGAGCGTGTTATCCCAAGAAAGCCCAAGTGGAGATCTTGACTCGTTGGTTGAATTTAATCGTCGAACATTGGAAAAGGAACAACGTAAGCTAGATGAATTACACCAGAGGCTTGAAAATGAGAACAAGATTTTACAAGGTGTCGAGGACGATAAGCAAAGCATCAGAACCAAAATAACTAAATTAAGATCAAAAGTTAAAACCAATAGTCGGTTAAGTATCGTGGATGAAGGAAATCAAGGGTATGCCTTATGGTGTAAGAATGTGAATCAAATACTTTCGTCGTTCTCAACAAATGTAAAAGACGTCAAAATCCAACAAGTAAACCTGTCTGATTTTAAGTTGGATGTTTATTTACATAAGAAACAACAACCAATTTCCATTGTCTATAGTAACAAGTTTCATATCACTAGTATTAATGGAGTACCGGATCGAAATAGAGTGAAGGAATTTATGAAAAAGATGAACACACCACGTCCAAATGATGGTGAGAAGTTTATGGATGAATTGGGAAACTTCTTGATAGAGTTTATAGGTAATTAGTATATTGGATACCCCCCCTTGCCCCTACCCCTTGCCCCTTTTCGTTGTCATTATCACCTTTCTTATCAACCCTTTTTTATTCAGTACAAGAAACTCTCTCTCTCTCTCTCTCATTTTCATTCCTCGGCAAAACTGTCAACCTCCACTTTCATCTCCACCAGAAAAATTAACATTGATGAACATCAACTCCACTCTTTTTTTTTTTGGAGGGGGGGACCAGGGGAATGGGCATACATGACAATGTTGACAGATAGTATGGTAACCACAACTTCCACAGTGACAACTATTGCAAACACTTCAGGCGAGAAGAGACAAGAGATCATCAATAATTTAATACAACTAGCAAAGCAAGAACAGAAGAACGGGAATTCGTCAATCACTTCAGATAAACTAGACAAATTATCAAGTTTATTGAATGCTCCATCACCTTCTCAGATAAAGAAAGGAGAAGACGTTAAACCACTGTACAGCAAATATAACAAGTTACCACAAGTTCCAGTCAAACCTGAATACTCGCCATTATTTACTAAGTTTGATTTAAGAAAAGCAGCAACCTCTAATCGAAAACAGCAATCATCAAACAGAAACACCAACAGTTCATCTCCAGAAGAAGCTAATAAACCCCGAAATTATTATAAAAACAAAGGAAAACTCACATTTAAGAGATTGGAACATATGGTTGTCAATGTATTAGAAAGTACTGCAAATATATTGGATAACTTGCATTTGCTTTCCAATTTACCAATGTTTCCGAAATTCCTCCTTAAATTATTAAAACAAACTAACAAACTATGGGTGCTTATCTTGGTATTTTTGGTTAGAAAGACCATATCTCAATTGCTTAATGTTGTACGTAAGATTGACAAAGTCCATATTGAAATGGATTTGTTGAATAGACAAGCAGAAAAGAACTCGACCGTAATCAATGAAGACATTCAAAAGAAATACACTAAAGTGTTGAAAGATTTGAAATTTGATAAAGTGATGTTGATAATTGAATTGGTGGGTAATTTCTTAGACTTGGGGTTCAATTTGATTGAATTATATCAAGTTATATTGCCTGATTGGTTCATGAGTATATTGAACTTTGCTAGTATGGCAATGACTGTTTACAGAATGAATAAAGATGATGAATACATCGATGATGATATCACTGAAGAATTGATATAAAGAGGGAATTTTTTTTTTTTTTTTAGTTGTTTACCGTATAATATATACATTAGCTTATGGGTACTGATATAGCTTTAGTGACGCTCAAATTGCTTTTGGGCCTTTGCTAAAGGGTTTTCGTAGTTTGCCGTCTTTGACTTTTAAGTACTCCAATCCTCATTCTCCATTGTATCAGCTTCAATTAACTCCCAATTCGCTGGTTACCGCAACTGACACCCAAAATGAATTGTCCACTTGGTTCGCAACTTTGAAAAATTATGGCCAACAAAAATCTTCCAGTTTTTACAACAACAACTTATTCCTCCTCCCACAACTCTCGATATAAAAAAAAAGAACAGCCCCGGCAGGCAATATGTCGTTTGACGGTCTATTGCATGAGAAAGAGCTACAATTGCATGACCTAAACCAGGATATTAATAGCATCACACAATCGATAATTAACAAATCATCCCTAGAAAATGATCCAACTTTAAGGCGACAATTTATACTCCACGTTGACGAAGAGGAAGAACAACCACAACAAGCAGGAGGAGGAGGAGAAGAAGGAGGAGGAGGAGAAAATGACTTGCATAACTTATCTATAACTCAACTAAATCATAAATATGAACTAATCAACAAACACATGCATGAATTGTCAACTTTGACGGAATTGAATAATAATTTGAACGAAATCAAGACATTGTTAGACAAACCAAAGACCATGGTCGATTTATTGGATTTTCAACAATTGCATAACTTATTTCGATCCACTATTATTAGCTCCAGCAATTTCATTATTTACAAGCAGATTAGCAAGCTTTATGAGTCTTACAAATCCATATTTATTCAACAATTAAACGATTATTTGTTGTTATTGATTCCAGATTGTTACTCAATAGGGCAAATTTCAATCTTGAATGAGTTCAATTTGTTCATAAACAAGAATGGGTATGTTCTAGATATATACAGCAAGTATAAACTACAATGGGATGAAATTATAGATTCTATATTTTCAGATAAGCAATTGTCCCTATTCCATAATGAAGATGAAGATAGTATATCAATGGAATTAATCCCCGCATCATCACCACAAGCGTTTTTATTATCTTTGATCAACTTCATTAAATTCATTAACGAATTAAATCACGAAAATATCAAAAATTATCTAAATTCAAAAATTCAGCCAATGTTAACTTCGAAATTGTCGTCGAGTATAAATGAAATCATAAATAACAAAGACATAATCAATGAATTAAACGACTTGATTGAAATAAGTAAGTCTACACATTGGAGTATTTTGAGAAGATTGGATAATCAACCAGGGGATATTCATGAAAAATTGAATAAATTATATCTTGATTGGATCGTTGATGCATTTATCGATAGAATCAGAAAGCAATTTCAAGGCAGCAGTTTTGATGATCTTGAAGATGTTGAATTTGAGGTTCCACAAGAACAAGAAACCAAGACTAATGGCCACCACCCTGATATACCATCACCGACACAATCACAAGCTCAATCACAAGCTCAACCACAAGCTCAACCACAATCACAACCTCAACCACAACCTCAACCACGAACAGAACAAGCTAACATAAACCCCCAAAATCAAGAAGATGATTGGAATGCACAATGGAGTGATGATGAAAATGAACAACATGAAGCCCAACTGATGAAGGAAGCCGACGATTCTTGGAATGAACAATGGAACGACGACTGGGATGACGATGAAAGTAGTCCCAAGCAAATAGAAACTAAACATGAAATAGAAAATGACAATGGGTGGAATGACCAATGGGATGACAATTGGGATGATGATAACGATGAAGCACAGGATGAACAGCCAAGCCAGGCTCCTGTAGATGTACCCATTCATGTTACTGCTCCCGCTCCCATTCCTGCTCCCGCTCCCATTGCTGCTCCCGCTCCCCTTCCAGGGGCAATATCGCTACTTCAGGATAAGAAGGAACTTAAAAAGGCTATAATGAAAGTCTCACCCTTGCCCAAACGTTTGATCCCCGTTGTTGAGGAATTCAAGACTTATTCTACAAATTATCATTATTTGGTGTCTGCCATAGAAGCAATGTCAATGGTAAGTTATCCACCACTATCAAAATCCTTTGTCGCATATAACGACTTTCAATACTTGGCGACAAATTTAGAATTGCCCCAATTACTCAATTTTGTTGAGTGCCATTGGAATCAAGTGTTGAGTGCATATCACTCTGAACTTGAGTCAATCTTGTCTGAACTTGATTTCAGAGAAGTTCCAAATAATGAATTTGATATCTTAGATGATTATAATATGAATCAGTTGAGTTTAGTCTACGAATGGTTTAACAAGTTGTTTGAAGACAAGGAATACAGTCTGACAAATAGGTACAAATTCAAACAAATGATTACTGATTTAGTAGATTTTGGTAACAATTGGCTAATTGACTCATTTATTAATCTTGCTGATATAAGTGAATTTCAATGTAATAAATTAACACAAATTGTTGACTCAATGAACAACGTTACTATTCCCATTATTCAACAAATTCAAGTTCCAAAAGATAAAATTGAGTCATACAATAAGTTAAATAACGTTCAATTTTTGTTGAACAATCACTTGACAGATATAATCGATAGATTCTATAGTGGTGATTTGTTTGATTTATCAACTGAAGAATTGATCAACTTGATTCGTAGTGTATTCATACAAAGTGAATTAAGAGACAGTTATATAAATGAAATTATAGAGTTTAGAACCATGAATTGAAAAAGTTTATACATTAGCCAGTTTAAATATACACATTATGGTAATTTTCTATTGAATGGTTTCCCCTGAGTTGATTTTCTTACCAGTTTTGAAAATAGTCTTGTAAACGGAATCATAATCGAGGGAGTCGGCGGTCTTAACGTCAACCGTTTGCTTGTCTAAGGAAATTTGAATGTCTTCAACTCCCTCTAACTTAGTCAATACTCTATTAACTGCACCAGAACAACCTGAGCAGGACATTGCAACGCTGAAATGATATTGGTGCATGGTTATGTTTTGAGTAGATGTCTATTAATGGTGGTCTATAAGTTGGAGCCTCGAGAAGAAATCCTGGACATGGGTTTGTAATCAAAGTTCAAAGTATCCCAGATCGCTGTGGCTTCAAGTCAAAAATTAGTCAAAACCAAATTGGTTTGCGGACTACCTTTTTCGGAAGTATCTCGGACAAACAATTTTCATCTGATTACTCACGAGCCCATTACTAATCTTGTTACTTGATTATCAATAAGACAACAGTGGGCTCAATGGTCGTGGGATCTGAACGTCTCTGTACGGTTATATAAAGCTCTGTAA
>JAJMHC010000204.1:0-43037 GCA_030582855.1 Hemisphaericaspora lyxosophila
ACTGGTAAAACAAACTTATCAGTTTTTTGACCAGATAAGTCAGCCAAGTGTTGGTACAATGGAACTCCCTTTTCAGCAGCACCGGCCTTGGAAGCGGCTAATGAGACACCCAAGATAGCGTTAGCACCTAACTTAGACTTGTTTGGAGTACCATCTAAAGCCAATAAGAATTCGTCAACCTTGGTTTGGTCAACAACATCAATGTTGGCTTTGACTAAAGCTGGGGCAATAATTTCGTTAACATTGGCAACAGCCTTGGTAACACCCTTACCTAACCATTTGGACTTGTCACCGTCTCTTAATTCCAAAGCTTCATGGATACCAGTAGAGGCACCAGATGGAACAATTGATCTGAATAAACCCTTTTCGGTGTGTAAGTCAACTTCGACAGTGGGGTTACCTCTGGAGTCGTAAACGTATCTAGCAAAAACTTTAGTAATAGCCATTGTGTATAATTATATAAGTCAATTGATTGAGGGGGGGGAATTGAGCTACAGAAGAGAAAGAGAAAGAGAAAGAGAAAGAGAAGAAGAAGAAGAAGAAATTTAAAAAGTTTCATGAATTTTTTTTTTCAAGGGAGAAATTGGGAGATCTTTATAATCGATTGGCCCGGTGCAAAGGGGAGGGAAGGTGAACATCAGCAAACTCCAATTTTTTAATTTTTTCTAAATTTTCAATTGTGGATCACAACCTCCCGAATTTCATCTATACAAAAAAAAAAGGGTAGCCACATTGTTTTGAACCATCACCCAAGTGCAAATTAAAACATCGGATCATCATCTTCCCACTACTACTACTCATTTGTATGTGCGTGTGTATTCTGAGTGTATTCACCACGTAGAACATGTTCTGTTGTAATTGTCACTCAGGTTAACAGCCACGCATCATACAGTACCTCACTGTAAAGTGAAAACCCCTTCTGAATTTAATTTGTCATTTTTTGCTAGGAGGTAGTTTTGTGATTGCAAAATCCTTTCAAGCGAATATTAAATTGTCTCGGACTTGCCATTATTATCGACAATAAGCCATTTACATACCATCAGCGAACATAAAAACATACACGCAACACACAGGCATAGACACCCTACAAATAAGACCATACTTAAACAAAAAAAAATTTCTATTAACATTCTTTTATAAAAGATTAAAAAAAAAAAAGAAACATATTAAACTAAATATTTAATCGAGTTTTGTTTACTTATAAGTTTTGACCGGTATGGAAGTTCTTACCAGCGTAAATGGCCTTGCTACCTAATTCTTCTTCAATTCTTAAGATTTGGTTCAATTTGGCCAATCTTTCAGATCTTGCTGGTGCACCAGTTTTGAGATGGCCAGTTCTTAAACCAACAGTTAAGTCAGCAATGTAGGTGTCTTCGGTTTCACCAGATCTATGGGAAACCAAAATACCCCAACCAGCAGCATAAGCATCCTTAGCAGCTTGGATAGATTCGGTTAAAGTACCAATTTGGTTAACTTTTAATAACAAACTGTTAGCACACTTCTTTTCAATGGCAGTCTTGATTCTGATTGGGTTGGTGACGGTCAAATCATCGGCGACAATTGGGATGTTGGAGCCAACCCTGGCATAGAACTTACTCCAAGCTTCCCAATCATCTTCAGCAAATGGATCTTCAAGAAGGACAAGAGGGTATTCCTTAATCAAATCTTCGTATAAAGCACCCAATTGTTCACCAGTAAGCCACTTGGATTCGTCAGAGTTTGGATTCTTGAAGTCCAAGTCGTACTTACCATCCTTGAAGAATTCAGAAGAAGCAGCATCTAAAGCAATACCGACTCTACCAGTATAACCAGCGGCTTCAATGGCACCGACAATCAAGTCTAAAGCTTCCTTTGGAGAACCAATATCTGGAGCAACACCACCTTCGTCACCGACATTACCAGCAGATAAACCGTACTTCTTCTTGGCAAGGGACTTCAAGTTGTGGTAAACTTCAGCACCCATTCTTAAACCTTCAGAGAAAGTATCAGCACCAGTTGGAACAATCATGAATTCTTGGAAAGCTAAAGCACCACCAGCGTGGGAACCACCGTTCAAAACGTTTTGGAATGGGACTGGTAAAACAAACTTATCAGTTTTTTGACCAGATAAGTCAGCCAAGTGTTGGTACAATGGAACTCCCTTTTCAGCAGCACCGGCCTTGGAAGCGGCTAATGAGACACCCAAGATAGCGTTAGCACCTAACTTAGACTTGTTTGGAGTACCATCTAAAGCCAATAAGAATTCGTCAACCTTGGTTTGGTCAACAACATCAATGTTGGCTTTGACTAAAGCTGGGGCAATAATTTCGTTAACATTGGCAACAGCCTTGGTAACACCCTTACCTAACCATTTGGACTTGTCACCGTCTCTTAATTCCAAAGCTTCATGGATACCAGTAGAGGCACCAGATGGAACAATTGATCTGAATAAACCCTTTTCGGTGTGTAAGTCAACTTCGACAGTGGGGTTACCTCTGGAGTCGTAAACGTATCTAGCAAAAACTTTAGTAATAGCCATTGTGTATAATTATATAAGTCAATTGATTGAGGGGGAATTGAGCTACAGAAGAGAAAGAGAAAGAGAAAGAGAAAGAGAAAGAGAAGAAGAAGAAATTTAAAAAGTTTCATGAATTTTTTTTTTCAAGGGAGAAATTGGGAGATCTTTATAATCGATTGGCCCGGTGCAAAGGGGAGGGAAGGTGAACATCAGCAAACTCCAATTTTTTAATTTTTTCTAAATTTTCAATTGTGGATCACAACCTCCCGAATTTCATCTATACAAAAAAAAAAAGGGTAGCCACATTGTTTTGAACCATCACCCAAGTGCAAATTAAAACATCGGATCATCATCTTCCCACTACTACTACTCATTTGTATGTGCGTGTGTATTCTGAGTGTATTCACCACGTAGAACATGTTCTGTTGTAATTGTCACTCAGGTTAACAGCCACGCATCATACAGTACTTCACTGTAAAGTGAAAAACCCCTTCTGAATTTAATTTGTCATTTTTGCTCGGAGGTAGTTTTGTGATTGCAAAATCCTTTCAAGCGAATATTAAATTGTCTCGGACTTGCCATTATTATCGACAATAAGCCATTTACATACCGTCAGCGAACATAAAAACATACACGCAACATACAGGCATAGACACCCTACAAATAAGACCATACTTAAACAAAAAAAATTTCTATTAACATTCTTTTATAAAAGATTTTTTTTAAAAAAAAAGAAACATATTAAACTAAATATTTAATTGAGTTTTGTTTACTTATAAGTTTTGACCGGTATGGAAGTTCTTACCAGCGTAAATGGCCTTGCTACCTAATTCTTCTTCAATTCTTAAGATTTGGTTCAATTTGGCCAATCTTTCAGATCTTGCTGGTGCACCAGTTTTGAGATGACCAGTTCTTAAACCAACAGTTAAGTCAGCAATGTAGGTGTCTTCGGTTTCACCAGATCTATGGGAAACCAAAATACCCCAACCAGCAGCATAAGCATCCTTAGCAGCTTGGATAGATTCAGTTAAAGTACCAATTTGGTTGACCTTTAATAACAAACTGTTAGCACACTTCTTTTCAATGGCAGTCTTGATTCTGATTGGGTTGGTGACGGTCAAATCATCGGCGACAATTGGGATGTTGGAGCCAACCCTGGCATAGAACTTAGTCCATGAGTCCCAATCATCTTCAGCAAACGGATCTTCAAGAAGGACAAGAGGGTATTCCTTAATCAAATCTTCGTATAAAGCACCCAATTGTTCACCAGTAAGCCACTTGGATTCGTCAGAGTTTGGATTCTTGAAGTCCAAGTCGTACTTACCATCCTTGAAGAATTCAGAGGAAGCAGCATCTAAAGCAATACCAACTCTACCAGTATAACCAGCGGCTTCAATGGCACCGACAATCAAGTCTAAAGCTTCCTTTGGAGAACCAATATCTGGAGCAACACCACCTTCGTCACCAACATTACCAGCAGATAAACCGTACTTCTTCTTGGTAAGGGACTTCAAGTTGTGGTAAACTTCTGTACCCATTCTTAAACCTTCAGAGAAAGTATCAGCACCAGTTGGAACAATCATGAATTCTTGGAAAGCTAAAGCACCACCAGCATGGGAACCACCGTTCAACACGTTTTGGAATGGGACTGGTAAAACAAACTTATCAGTTTTTTGACCAGATAAGTCAGCCAAGTGTTGGTACAATGGAACTCCCTTTTCAGCAGCACCGGCCTTGGAAGCGGCTAATGAGACACCTAAGATAGCGTTAGCACCTAACTTAGACTTGTTTGGAGTACCATCTAAAGCCAATAAGAATTCGTCAACCTTGGTTTGGTCAACAACATCAATGTTGGCTTTGACTAAAGCTGGGGCAATAATTTCGTTAACATTGGCAACAGCCTTGGTAACACCCTTACCTAACCATTTGGACTTGTCACCGTCTCTTAATTCCAAAGCTTCATGGATACCAGTAGAGGCACCAGATGGAACAATTGATCTGAATAAACCCTTTTCGGTGTGTAAGTCAACTTCGACAGTGGGGTTACCTCTGGAGTCGTAAACGTATCTAGCAAAAACTTTAGTAATAGCCATTGTGTATAATTATATAAGTCAATTGATTGAGGGGGAATTGAGCTACAGAAGAGAAAGAGAAGAAGAAGAAACCCAATAAGTTATATGGAGTTGCTTTTCAAGGGAGAAATAGAGAGATATATATAACCGCTTTGCCGGTGTAAAGGGGAAGATGTAACCTATACTCCCCCTTGATTGATGCAAACTCCAATTATTTAAGAATCCTTTGAAATTTCAATTGTGAGTGACACAGACTTACCCCATTGTTTTGTTTGCTTAAATCAGCAACCAAGTAGAAATTAAGCATCGGATCAACATCGTCATTTGCGTGCATTGCGAGTTCTGTGTGAGTTTACAACCCATGGCGAGTGCTGTTGTACTCGACACTCAGGTTAACAGCACACATCACACCCACCGCTTCGCTGGGACATGAAAAAAACCCATCTAACTTTAATGTTCCTTTTTCTACTCAGGAGTCTTTTGGTAAAGCTGCAAAATGCCTCAATTGCTCCATTTGAGTTGGCCTGCTGACTTTAAGCCTGTTTCCATAATGGTCATGAGGTTCATATGACTCCACTTATTTGTAAATCCCGCAATTGGTATTTTCTTACCCAACTAATTAAGCCCCGTCGTATTTGAAAAATTATTCCTGAACCTTCCCTAACATTCGGTCTCGGAGTTTGTTCGTCCACACCTCAAACTAGACACAAGTTTGGGTTTGTGGCGTTTCCCGGATTCGCTCGGATGTTCTCACCACATGTGATTTTTTGGCCTCGGAAGTGAGGCTCTCCTCCGGGTGCGAAGTACATGTCGCAAACTTGAACATATCGCGACACATGTCATATTCTGCGACGATTTGAACCTACAGTCAATTTTTTCTCTTGTTGTAAAACCTATCTGGCAGCTTTATTGAGTTGATACCTAAAAGTAATGATATGAGTAATGACCAGTAAGGACTCTAAAGACATAAAGGCCCTGCCAGCAAAAGCTTCAGCGACACCAAAGCCTAAAGTAACGGACTCATCTAGCAACAATAGCACAACAAACGCACCAAACTCTGAATCAACAACAACAGCAACAACAACAACAACAACAGCGACAACAGCAACAGCGACCAATAAAGATGATAAATCAACTGATTCAACAAGCAAGCAAAACAGTACCACGACAAATAGCAAGACTCTGTCAGATGCAAGCGTAGAGAAATATGCAGAATTAAAGAATAAACTCACTCAACAAATACTAAGAAAACAGGAATTAACAAACAAGCTAAACGCATTAGAGGATTCAATATATCAAAAGGAACTCGATTATTTCGAAGAAAGTTCAATAGGTAATATAGTTAAAGGATTTGAAAACTTTTCCAAGAGTGGTGGAGGTGGTGGTGCCAATAAAAAGAGGATAACATATACAGAGGATGATCATATATTCAGTTTAAGTTCAGTCAACTACATCAAAGGATTGATGAAACGACAGGGTGTATCCAACTTGAACGGAGGCTCAAATGCTAATAGCGGTGGATCGAGCAAGGATGATTTTGATGATTATGAAGATTCAGTGGATCCAACAGGGGCCAATATTGGCCAAAAGTCCGCATCATCTGAAAGTTTGAACAGTGCGCTGGCAACTCCATCTAGAAAAAGAAAGGCGAGAAATTTGGATGAATAAAAGACCGTGAATTGAATTCTATCGTTTATATAAACATGTATTACTATTTTCAATGTATATTATTGCTTCTATTTACAAAGAATATCCTTTTCCTAATTCTTTCTTGGGTATTTCACAGCTGGAGAGTAATCCTCAACCCAAGGCTCATTAGCTGGGAAATCAGTAGGGACCCTCATTTCTAATGGGAATCTAAATCTCTTTGGTTTAGAACGAGCAATCTCATATAATTCAGGGCTGGTCGTCTTCAAATCTTCCATAGCATTGTAAATACTTTCATACTGTTTCCTTAATTGTTCATCTTGTCTTTGTTGTTTCTTACGGTTAAATAACTTCCATGCATTCATAATCGTTCTGTGCTTTATTATATCTTCACTGCAGAAATTCAAAAGCTTTGGTTGTTTCTTACTGGCTGACAACACAGATAATTGATTAACGATCCTTTGGGTGGCTGGGTTCAAGGCAGAGGCTTGTCTTTTCCCACGAACGATGTATTTGGCAACATTCCCTGGAGCAGCAACCTTATTCTTTAACGAGTTAAACATGCTATCTATAAGTGTGATGACCAGACTGAGGCTCTAAGTAAGTTGGTTTGATGAATTTTTTGCTAGCCTGAAAATTTTTGTTTTTCTCACTAAATTTTTTTTTTGTTTGGGGTGGGAGAGGGAGAGAGGGAGAGAGAGAGAGAGAGTGTGTGGATTTACGATTGATATAATAGCCTGGAGGCATCTTCAGGATAGATAACCCTTCAGACGCCTCCCCCCTGCCAGGACTTGGTTATCGACTACCAGTGGTATGGGTGAATTAAAAGACTACTTAGACAAATGAAACAATACCAGGATCTCTGCTCTTCATCTAGCTAGCATACAAATACCCCGAACTGGTGCTTCTCTTCAACTCTAAGATATCTCCAGATCCTACCACCTGCTGTTTCTAGCAAAATAATGGTTGGTGCTTTAAGCTAGTCTTTGGCCAAATTTAAAAAAGCCAAAGCTACTTCAGTATCGTCCGGAGTGTTGGGTTTGGAACCATAAAATAGCATATATATATATTGGCTCTCATCACCGAGCGTCTTATCCTTTCTATAAAGTTGATTTCTGGTGTCACTTTCTTAATTCAGGTAAGTGATACTGATATTACCGTTGTTGTAAATCTAAAGACAGGGCACCAGGGCTGGATGGTTAATAACTACTTGTGCCGATTTTGCAGTCATCTCATTATGACGTAAACGAGGGGGGGAAAAACGAGGCACAATTTCAGGAACTGCAATTTCACAAAATTTAGTCAGTTGCTTCTTTCACTATCCAATCAATTGACAATGGCAGAAAAGGGTAATACCAAGGAACAAGAAGCTAATTCTTCATACGGGCGTACTCCAGCAGAGGCACCACCTCCAGCATATGAAGAACAACAGACGGGGTCTTATAGTAGACCACCTCCCCAACAACCATATCAGGATAATCCGCAACCGCAACAGGGATATTCGTATCCTCCACAACAGGGATATACACCACAACAGGGATACCCTCAACAGGGATACCCACAACAGGGATATACACCCCAACAGGGATACCCACAACAGGGATATACACCCCAACAGGGATACCCACCACAACAGGGATACACCCAACAGGGATACCCACCACAAGGATATCAACAGCAACCATACTACGACCCCATGAATGACCCCAACGTGATTAAGGTAAAGCCCGATAGAGTCAACATCACAACGGCACCACCGGAACATCTCAACCCGCAATATCAAGAATATCTTAGACGTGACCAGGAGAGAATTAAACAAGGGGATTATCCGAATGAATATTTCAAACATGGTGCTCCATTAGATCCGGGTCATAAGAGTAAGCAGAAGGGACGGAGTGGGGCATTTCCAGGTCGTGCTGGGGTGACCTATCACAATGTTGCCAATCGATAAATTATCAAGTATATGGTGTATAGATAGGAGGAGGAAGAAGAAGAGGCAAGGGGGGAGGGGGCGTATTTTAAACATCTATTGGTCGTAATATTCTATGTATAGAAAACAAAAAAATTAATTAAAGAATAACGAAGATACATTATAAAGAAAAGTAAAAAGTAAAAAAGGGAGCGGAGATACATATCATAACACATTATCACCATTATAAGTCCACCCTCCAAATTGTTTCTGTACACTCTCAGTCAAGAAATCATCCACAACCGAATCTTGAGGTTTTTCATTGGTGAAATCCTGATCGAAATTTGAAGTATCTAATAAATTTTCCACATTTGGTTTGAAAGGAGGCAAATAACTCTTGTTCAATAATTTCTTCCAATCAATATCTTTGAAGAAAGGGTGGGACTTGATTTCTTGTGCGTCGTTCAATCTATTCTTTGGATCTTTTTGGAGTAATTTTGTTAACAAATCTTGAGCATCTGTACCTTGAAGGAAACTTGGGAATCTTAATTCATTCTTAAGGATCTTTTGATACATTAAAGGAACATCCTCGTCATAGAATGGCGGAAGACCAGTTAACATTTCATATAATAACGTACCCAATGTCCACCAATCTACACTTCTGGTATACCCTTGTCCTAATAATAATTCCGGGGCTAAATATTCAGGAGTACCACAGAATGTAGAAGTTTTATCTTCGTTACTCATATTCAATTTACATAATCCGAAATCACAAAGGGCAATATGTCCTTGATAATCCAATAAAATGTTTTCTGGCTTTAAATCTCTATAGATTACATTCAATTCATGTAAACTTTCCAATGCAGTTAATAATTCAGCAATATAGAATCTTGATCTATCCATTGAGAATTTTCCTTCCCGTTGTAAATGCCAGAACAATTCTCCTCCATTAATAAATGACAAAACCAAGTATAATTTTTCAGGAGATTGGAAAGAGAATTTCAATGGCACAATGAATGGGTTGTTAATTCTAGCCAATACAGTTCTTTCAGCTATGGTATGTGTAACTTCCATTCTAGAAACGATGTGCTGTTTTCGTAATGTCTTTAACGCGTAAATTTGTTTGGTATCCTTCTTAACCACTTGCATGACTTTTCCAAATGATCCTTTACCTATAACCTTTAATAAATCAAATTCTTCAATTGAAAGATGTTGCTTTTTAGAAATTGGTTTAAATTCGATCGTTAACATAATTTCCCCCATTTCAGCAGTATTATTCATTTCTTGAAGATTATAATTTGAAAATTTTAAATATTCATGACTCATTAATCTAATTTGTTTAGTATGATATTTCAAATTTAAAGGCAATTTAATAGTACCAATCAATAAGTCACCAATGTTAGCAGGGGTGGCGGAACTATGACCTTGAGAATTAGTAAATAAATGTTTCTTGGAAGATTTCTCAGTTTCTGGAATCAACATGTTTGGTAATCTAATAAATAAATTCAAATTCAAAAAGTTAGATCCAACTTCAGAATCTTTTATATCTTGAGATTTCTTAGTTACATCAAATGAAACTACTTGATTCCAAGTAGATTGGTTAACTGTTCCCTTTTGAGGTTCAATCACCAATACATTATTATCAAATTCAATAGTCAAATATAATAATGATTTCACTAAATTTTCCGCATTAGGAATCGTAATTATCGAAGGTAAGAAATTGGTGGCAATTGATCCCGCTAAATAATCGTGTTGATTACTATTCGGGTTTTCCAAACTAGTTAAATTCTTCAATAATTGTTGACCAACACCTTCATTATTCGAATTTATGGCCAATGCATGCAAGATCTGTTTGCTATTGTTGATCTTAATCGGCAATTGAATGTTATTTGAATTATATATCTTAACAGTTAATAACCCCGGAGTAGAAGTTACGATTGTATTTGGTTCGGTTGCTGTTTGTTCAGTAATTGCGGAAGAAGCAGATGATGCCGCATAGCCCCCTATGGAAACATTTTGAGAAGATGATGGCGATCCGTCGGCTGTTATTGCAGATGTTGTAGATTGAGGTTGTTGGGCAAATATTGATGTTGATGCATCATCCTCAGAGGCATGAATAGAAGTAGGAGAATTTGTGGATTGCTCTTTGGAGCCAATGGATAATTTCAGAATGTTTTCCGTTAATTCCGATGCTGACAAGGTTGGTCTGGAATCAGGGGTTCTCAAGGGTGGCGATGCTGATGTATGAGGGGAGGGAGTAGCTTGAGGACTCTGGGAGTCTTGTTTTTCTGTTGAATTGGATGAACCGAATTTGAATTTGTTTTTGAACTTTAACATGACTGGAGATAATTATAAATGTTTACTAATCAATCAAACGAATGCTGACAAAACAGAATTGAACTATACCACTGTTTTAAACTAATTGGTAATTATACCGGCGTGTAGTTTGATAGTATCAAGTATCTATTTTGGTGTTGGGGGGGGGGGGGGGGGGGGGTGGTAGATAGTGGTGGTGGTGGTAGTGACAGGAGGGGGTGATGTAGTAGATGGTGTGTTAAAATCTAGCTATAAGAGAAGAAAAGGAAGAAAAAAAATGAATTAGTTGATGAAATTTTGTTCCAAAACATTCTCTGAAGCCAAAAACGGAAATACCAAGAAAGATCTGCTTGGTGAGCCACCAAGATAATAGCACCCTTAAATCTCATTGTTCGCAAAGAGAAAGTTGAAGACATCACGAAGATAAGGTGATACTTCCACAATGGTTATGCAATTCCCTAATGTAGAATACTCAGCACAGCATTGACATTTCATCTAAGTATTAGGAATTTCTCAATACTCTTTTTCCAGCTACACTAAAGCCATTCGTCTGAACTTGCAGAATCTACTCTACTACGGAGTATTCTTACTTGACCAAAAAAAAACACATTGCAATAGACGAAACACAGAGGTAGATTTACAGTTAAAAACTGGGTTGGTTTCGTAATCGTATGATGGTAGGTATATAATTTAACCACATGAAATTAATTAGCGCGACACATGAAATATCTCGCGACATCAACTGTCACGTTCAGGTTGAAGGCCATTTTCTCACAAACAATAAAAATCTTTGTTTACGTTTGTTTTTTTTTGTACTTTGACAACCTTTCAACTTTATAAATGTATAAACAGATGAACAATTTGCATAATCATACGATTTCCATAATGGAGAACATACAAGGACACAGCATTAGTACTCAACAGAGCACGAAAACCAATCATTCTGCATCTTCTACTCCCACCAATATTAACTCAATTACAATGCCCTTACAAGAAACCTCTCCAAACATAATATCATCCAAATCACCAATTAAACAGCTAGTCAACGAAAGGAAAAGAGGTCCTACGACGCCAGTCAAACCAATATTTAATCCAACCTCAAGGAGAAAACTAGCAGAAGGGCCGCCATCAATAGGAAAATTGCCCGTTCAACCACATAACCAACTTCAAAATGAACCCACAAAAGAACCTCAAGAAATCCAATCCACTACAAAGCAAATAAGGTTATCAGAAGCCAAATATCAAATCTGGTTAGAACAGCAACGAACACAATACTACAAAGGGTTGGTAGAATTCATGCAACTAGAACGAGAATTCTCTCAAAATATATAGATTTATCCAAACGCATAGCATATACACTATACATTAGCTTAATGAATAGAGTTAACCACCATTCCTCGTACTTTTGAAATATTGGGATAATCGATCTTCATCGGCATCGAAATATTTTCCATCTCTTGCATTCACCCAATCATTATGCCTCTTGGCCATTTTAATCTTTTCATCTTCTCTTGTTCCTCTTCTTTCCAAGTCTTCAGTTAACCAGTACAACGCCAATGGGTGTAATGATTCCATCTTACTTACTTTAGCTCTTCTTGCCGGGTGATCGCCTTCAATTTCAACCCCATTATCATCATTACTAAATTCAATATGGTCAATTGTTACATCATCCAATTTAATCCCCGCATCTATATGAACAACTCTATCACACCACTTGTGTCCCAATCCGTCAAAGATATGAGTTGCATAAATAACAGTACATTTTCTCTCCTCGCATTCTTGTTTCAAATAATTCAACAATTTAGATCTAACTACCACATCTAGATCAATAGTGACCTCATCTAACAATAACAATCTCCAAGGTTTGCATAATCCCATGGCAATCTGAACTCTACGACGTTCTCCATCACTTATTCTTATCATTGACCAACTTGGATCAATATCCAAAATATCAATCAATAAATTCCTACGCTCAGCATAATATTCGCCCCCAACACTTGACAATAACAAACTGACTGGTATATCTCTCTTCACCACCGAATTGGCAGCCCATTCGGTTCCAAGATAAGTAATGTAATGGTTTATATCTGAATTGTGTTGCTTATTTCTATCAATTGAGAATTCAAAAGGGTCAAACCCACCAATCTTCAATTGTCCTTTAGGGATCAAGGTCTTACCTGCTAGGATCTTTAAAAGGGTGGACTTACCGGCCCCATTGGGTCCAACTATAAGGTTGGTGGTACCCCATTT
This sequence comes from Hemisphaericaspora lyxosophila, assembly GCA_030582855.1. Taxonomy (NCBI): domain Eukaryota; kingdom Fungi; phylum Ascomycota; class Pichiomycetes; order Serinales; family Debaryomycetaceae; genus Hemisphaericaspora; species Hemisphaericaspora lyxosophila. Next base: position 12,692 of record JAJMHC010000204.1, read on the forward strand.
AACTTCGAGATCAAAGTTTTCAAGTCCGATTTTGGAATTCCCTGGGAACTTATAGGTGAGGTCCTTGACTTCTATCGCCAAGGAGGTATCATTGAGGTGATCTTTATCATCTGTCATGTTTGTTTCAATGGTAGATGATAAGGAAGAGTGACAAAAAAAAAAGGGAGAGAGAGAGAGAGAAAGAGAGAAAGAAAGATAATTAGTGAAATTTGGGGTGAATTTTCCCTCCTGAGCAGAGGTTTTTGGCTGAGGAAGGATTTTGAAAAGCACCTGATTTAATCGAACCCAAGGTTTAATTCGTTGACTTAAAATCTCACTATATTTTATTTTATTTTACATTAATTATACAAACTAATTAAACCAAGTTAAAATATCATCTCTGGTTGGAATATTCTTTGTTTGGTTAAAGGTCTCTTTCAATTCATCCAAATAATCGACATTTTCATTTTTGATAAATTTTCTAAAGTATGATTTTAACAATCCTTTATACTCATAAAATAGCCATTGATTATCCACCATAGAAGAATTTTCCTCATTGAGTTCTTCAATCTTGATGGGATGTTCATCGTCTTTGCTTAATTGGTTCAATTTTTCAATGATGGAACTAAACAACAATGTAATCAATCCCTTAGTTGATTCCTTCTTGGTGTTTTGTAATACACGATTAATCGATTCCATACAGGAGACATTATCAATAATCAAATTGGATTCCATAACCTTAGTCAACAAGTATTTAGCGTCAATAATTTCAAACTCGATCAAATATTCCAACACCAAAAAGACAACTTGTGGCTGATGAATCCAGATTCTGAATATTGATTCAATTATCCAGAGTTGTCTTTGGGATTTTTGCTCATCACTGAGTTCAATTTCTTCAAATTTGGGTTCATCACCAGCATATTCGATGGGTTTTCCACTGAGGAATTTCAATTTGTTGATGTCTCGACTAATAATACTCACCACCGAATAAATAGATCTCGATCCAATATAAGCATAAGTTTGAAATACCAAGTTGGTTAAGAACTTTGCGGAATTAATTGATTCATCTTCACCAAGAGTCTTCGAGATCTCATTGTATAGTTCTTGAAACTCTGTATTTGATTTCCAATGGGCTACAATAAAGTCATATACTCTGGAAGAAATTTCGTGGAATGGTAATTCAGGGTTGGCAAAATTGTAAATAATTTCATCTTGCGCCGTTGAAGTCTGTTTATCTGCCAAGCTAGTGGCCTTTTCATCATATAATTTCTGTAATTTCTCTATAGTTTGTTCATTCGATCCATATAATTCTGAATCATAGTTCTTTATGAATTCCTTTGCATTTGAAACCATTGAAATGTCCAAATATTTATTAAATTCATCCAATTGGACCATTTCTTCTCCACTCATAGTTATAAAACTTTCCTTTATTCTGTTCTTGTTAGACAATCTAATTTCCTTAGCAATCAAACTCTTAATAAAGTTCTTCTTGGGGTGATATTTCAAACTTGCCAAATCTTGAGAATCTTTGACCCATTCGTCCCATTTCCAACTATATTCGAAATTCGAAATTTGAGTAGTCATCCAATCTAAGTACCTAATCTTAAGCTCATAATCTAAAGTTTCTAAATTATTATAGAAAAATCTAATAGCTCTACCAAAAACTGGTGCAATAGACTCAGGGGATTCACGACAACAGGCAATCAAAACAGTATAATAATAGATCTCAGGGTGTAATGTATGTGGCAATTGGAAAATCATAGTTAAGATACTTTCCACGGCAACATCTTCAATTTTCCAGGTTGATAATGGAGGAATATTTTCCCCCAGTTTGTTGTCTTCATGGATGAGGGTTAATTGATCAATGGATGATCCTGGGGGAGCAAACAAGTCTTTACTAAAGAATAAATCGAGGATGGACAACTGAATAGCGGCTTCATTTTTGTTGAACGAAAGATTGCTCAAGATATCAAATGCTATATCTTTGAAGAAAAGTCCAATATAGGTATCGATTTTGGGAACAGTTTCAAATTCAGTGTTATGGTTGTAGACTTGAAATAAGAGTCGGGGATTTTCTTTCCACAAATTATCAATTGAATCCTTAGATGGGGTGTAGCTATTTACTTTCTCGATTGAAGGTAATGAAAATTGAGGTAATGGGTGCTTGACCAATTCGTTAGAAATGGAATTGTTTTTCAATGCATCTTCGATAATTGGGTCTAAAAGTTCTTTAAAATCAAGGAATAATGTCACATCCCACTTGGCTTCTTGTAAGGCCAAAAGCGAGGGTAAAACCAATTCAATCAATGTTTGTGGGCTATATGGTAATTCAAAATTCCCCATTCTGGAATCAAATGGTTGTAATAATACATTAGATTCTGGTTCCACGATCTTGAAACTTTTAGCCAATTCCACCAATTCATCTAGTTTACTAGTAACTTCTTCAGATTTATCATTACTCAATAAATACGGAATGGCGATTAATACATTATAGAAGATTTGTTGTGCAATCCCATTTCTAACATCATCTTGTTCATTTTGTAAGTCAATAGCAAATTGCAAGAATTGCTTGAAAATATTAACAATGGCGTAATTCTCAATTATAGGCGATAACACACTAAAGAATTTGAATATGGATTTCGTATTATTGAAGGCACCAGCGTCTTCAACTTGGACCGTCTTTTCGCCAATGACAACACCCGTTTCACTCACAGAGTCCAACAATCCTTGTACTTTAGCATGTAAGTATTCAACAACATATTTTCCCACCACAAAGTTCTTCGCATTACAAATCAATACCAAGTTGGCAACAGCATTGATTTTATGCGGTTGTTCAACAATCAATGAATGTATGGTGGTCAAAATAGATGTTCTCAATTCATCGATTTTTTCAAATTCAGCCACTATAGGATTGGAAATATAAGAAACATCATCAACTTGATTATTGATATTTGGGTTCTCACCTAATCTTCTAATATCTTTACAGACATTGGTGATTAATTCTTGAGCTGGGTCGATATGTTGTCTTTTTGTTTCCAAATTCTCATCAAATGCTGGAGGAGGAGCTTGATGGAATTGGTCATCTTGCTCGAACTCGTCTCTTGTTCTCTTACTTGGGTTGACAGTTTCCATTGTGACGGCAAAGAGCGAGAGAAGTCAGTTGAATTGATGAAGCAGGGAAAAGGAAAAAAGGAAAAAGGAAAAAGGAAAAAAGCCCTTGTAATTATGTTTTGAAAAATTCAAAGATGCTCTTTTTTTTTTTTGTTTTTCGTTGGTTCCAGGAGAGCAATGGTTGTAGCAAAAAAAAAAAAAGTGTTAGGCCAGGACATCAGATCCCCAGACTAGGGAGATCAACTTGGTAAACCTGTGAAGTCAGACCGTGATACGGATTTGTCACCATCGCTTTGTAATAAGACAATAATAATAACAACAATAATCGATAAAACCAAATATTTGGTGGCAAAGAATGCACCAAGGATACATTATCTGATTTTTGCAATCTGCAGTTTATCGTATATCAAATTAGGTTACAATATAGAAGAGATCTTTCTCTCTCCCCCCCCCCAGAAGATTTGAAAATTGGTTCTAATTTACTAGATCATCAACTTTCATTATGAAGTCTTTAAGGAAATTGATTAACGAGAAAAGACTAATATTGGATGGGGCATTGGGGACAGAATTAGAGAACCTATTATCAAAAGATTCTCCCATCCAACCAAGAGGAAATCCATTATGGTCGGGAATGGTATTATTAGAAGACCCTAAACTAATTGAGAGAGTTCATGATAGTTATATTGATCTGGGAGCAGATATCATTACGACTTCAACTTATCAAACATCTTATGCTAGCTTAATTAAATATGCCAAGCTTAATGACCATGAGATTTTACACTTGTGGAATAAATCTGTTCAAGTTGCAACTGAAGCAATAGAAAGATCAGGCAAGTCACATATCAAAGTTGTTGGCTCTGTTGGTCCTTATGCTACTTTCCTTGCCAATCTTTCTGAATATACTGGAGATTATGGGAAGGTAACTAATCAAGAATTGGAGAAATATCATTTGCCATTGATCAAGTTTTTAGTCGATAACAAGAAGGTGGATGTAATTGGATTCGAGACGATTCCTAGATTCAACGAGTTGAAAGTTCTTATCAGCATCATGAAGAGGTTACACAAGAAGAAGGAATATTACGTGAGTATTAATTGTATCAAGGTAGGGGAAATGGTAGACGGTACCAAAATTGAACACTTGGTTGAGTTCTTGAACCAGGAAGTAATCCACGACAAGAATTTTATTGGGTTGGGGATAAATTGTACTCATTATGATTTAATAAGTGATATAATCAACAACATAAATGCTTTACCGTTAATAGTATATCCCAACTTCCCCTTTGGCGAAGAGAAGATAGATATTGGCAAATGGAAGGAAGAGGTATCAAAATGGCTATTGAAGGATAACGTACGAATAATTGGCGGATGCTGCAATACAAGCCCTCGGGAGATTAAACAAATCGCAGTGTTGGTAAACAAATAATTGGATATTAGTTGTATATTAATTTCTATTAGTTCTAATTAGTTTGTTAGTTTGTTAGTTACTTTGTTTGTTAGTTTGTTTGTTTTGTTAGCTAGCTAGCATATTGTGTACACTATCAAATCAAAGACCACCTTTAATCCACTCTTCTTGTGGCCTTGACTACAATAGGAATCATTCCACCAGTCGAAATTGTGAAATGCCTGTGCTGAAGGACGTTGATGAAACATCTGATGGTCCCGGCATGAGAAGTAGTCGAAATAAAAGTGTTAGTTTGCTTCTTGTTCATATCCAATACACCATCAACTAAATCACTTTCGAATAATTCTTGTAAAAACTGGTTAACTCTAAGCGACTGCTCAGTCATAGTTTCCCTGACGTCGGTATACCAGACATCCTCTTCCGTCAATTCATGAGTTAAAAATCCATATTCACCAAACCTTTCGTCGATGATAGTCTTGGTTGATCTTTTATCACACAAGTTCTGACCAAGCGTTTCTCTAAGCTTTTCTTTTACAATAGGAAGTTGGTCCTTTGGCTTGATTCCATCCCATGTCATCACAAATGTTCTACTAGATCTTTGCATAGGAGAAACAAAGAACTTATCAGGAATAGGAGCTCCTAATTCCAACTCATTGATCCAAAGCTGGTTATTTTCTTCAGCTTGCTTCATACCCACAAGGGTTAAATTTGGATCGGGAGCCCAAGTCATTTCACCATCGGTAGTTAAAGCGTGGTACTTTTGGACCCAAGCATCAACACCATACTTTTGTACACAAACATTATGGTACCCTTGACCGTGTCTAGCACAAAAGATCAATTTATAAGATTCATTTTCTTTCGAGTTTTCATTAAGTTCCTTCAAATCGGAAATGATTTGTTTCCATGGCTTCAAACGTCCCATGTGGTCCCAGGCATAATTGAACTTCAAGTCGTTGGTAGCAGCATCCGACTGCTTGAAAAACCCATGGACTACTTCGAAATCCCATGGGTAGATCCATTTGCCTTGTTGGCATTTTTCATCCTTAAGGGTTTTGAATATTTCGTGGTACTTTAATTCAGCGTCAATATCGGCATGAGCATCATCGTGGTCGTTTTGGGTTGGGATCAAAAGAGATTGTTTTGTCATATTAATCTTTAGTTTTGAAGAGTGAGTTGTCTACATTTCATTAAGAAGAGGAGTAATTTTTTTTAGAACCAGGTGAAGGGAGAAGAAGAAACTGCAGCGAATTCTGCTATCTATTTATAGTCCCACGTTATGAATCCAGATGAGTAATTTTTGCAAAAAATTGCAACGTCACATTTTTTTCGGTTTAATTTTCGGGGCACCATAACGCTTTTGTTCTAGACCCTCATTTGTGTTCCACTGCGCCTGCTCCCCCCCCTCCACCCACCCACCCACTTTAATCATTTAAGAACAATAGCGACATTATTCAGATATACTAATAGGGGAGGGGGGGGGATTTACTTGAAACTAATATATATTATTGAATATACAACATATATATATATATATATATACATATTATAAAACGTTACAATGCGAAGGTACATGGTAGCTTGCAGGCGGTGAAAGGCCTGTTAACATTAAGCTTAAAGTAGTCGTAGTAATCGATGAAATAAATAGAAAACACAAAACTTGAAATAACGGGAAATATTTCTTGACAATGTTGCATGATGATAAAACTAACAACCAACTACGTGTCCTATCTTTAAATGTACACCTCTATAAAAAAAAATCACTGGGAATGGAAAACTAAATCAAACAAACACAAACACAAACACAAAAATTAATATACAAAATAATAAACAATTCAATAAAGGGGGTAGGTTGATGAGCCTTTTTCAAAAACTAAGTCTTTCTTGAAGGTCCAGTCTTAAAGTCTGGTTTAAAATCTGGTTTCTTATTACCACTCTTCTTGAATTGAAATTTACTTAAAATCGGAATATGATCAGAGGGGAAATTAGCATCAGGGAAACCAATACGCTGGCTTGCATACTCTTCATCTACTTTGCCCAATAACCCTTTAACTTGTAAGGAAGAAGTGGTATACCAAATATAATCAATATTATCAGTAAACGCAGGCGTGAGATTAGTGAATGGTAATTCGCCCAAATTTTCATAAGCAGATTTCAATTTAAATACGTTACGGAAGCCATCATCTGTAAACTTACCATAGTCTCTACCCGCCATATCTTCATGATTGACTGAAGTACCAGTAGAAAACAATTGATAAACGGCACTATCCTTGACAGAATTGAAATCACCACAGATAAGCATAGTAGCATTCTTAACTTCTTCCATTGATGAGGTATGAATGAATTTCTTAAGAATGTCTTGTATTTCTTCTAATAAGATACCAACTTGTAACGTCTTGACATCATTAAATGCCGGGTCCCAATGTAAATGGGTATTGATAACAGCTATATTTTCACCACTCCCCTTGTGTTGCAAGAATGTAATCAATGCAGTGTTATCCTTATTCATAAATCTATTGAACATATCTTTGGTTTTCTTATACTTGTCTGAACCCATACAAACACTATTGTATTCAAAGTTCTGCTTTTGGATCAAATTGAATTTATCAGTTTTGAAAAAAGTAGCACAACCATCAACCTTCTTAGCATCCGCTTCACTCATTGTCTTGGATCTGGTCTTACAGAAAAATACACCCTTGTAACCATTCTCTGACATGAGAGGAAGCCAGAATTCATGGAATGTTCTGGTTTCTACTTCTTGCATACAAATAATATCAGTGCTGTAGTTCAAGATTTCCTTTTCAAGAGCATTTCTTCTATAATCCCAATTCAATGCCCAATGTGGGGTGAACTTATACATCTTGGGTGTGGCATAATGTTGACATAAAGTGTTATAAGATAACATGGTGAAAGAATCAGCTTCAGTGACATTCTTGAATGTCTCTAAAGTATCTGCAATTTCACCATCATCATCCAAAATATACCATGGTCTCGGTTTTGGTGTCCTGGTGATAGTCTTTTGGTCTCTTAAAGTAGCCACCAATTCTTTGGTTCCTTTTTCAGCAATTAAGTTGGCAATATTCAAGTCCAATGGGTTTCCTTCTACCCCCAAGAATAACAACTCAATAAAGTTCCCAAATGAATCAGGTAATGTTTTGATATTATTATCAAACAAGTAAAGGTACCTTAAATTGAAACACAAACCAAGTTCTGAAGGAAGTTCACTAATTCTATTATGTGACAAATCCAAGGTTCTCAACGACCTTAACTTGGAAATTGCAGGAGGAACACTAGTTAACTTATTATTATTTAAATACAATGATTCTAAGAACTCATAGTGGAACAACTTTGGTGATAAATTAACTAATCCTTGACCACTCAAATCCAATTGACACCATAATTGCCTTCCTTGAGTCTTGAGCCTCATTCTTTGTTCTTCCATAGTGTCATCGTCAAGGTCCTGTGATCCTTTCTTATTATGCATCAATGCCGAAGTAGTAGTTGGAGTACTTGTACCTTGTCTGTCGATAGTTTTCTCCTGTTCTTCCAAAGCACTAACAATAGATCTGGTAGCTTCAATCAAGCCAACTGATTTAACTTCGCTGTATGGATTTTTGTTCTTTCTGGAATTGGAAGCATATTGCCTAGCATAATAATGAGGAATGTTTGCACTTCTTGATAATTGACACAATTGCTGTTGATGTTGCCAATATATGGAATTTGGATTTTCGACAGAAAGGGTGGCCATCTTTGGAACAGGTGTGCCCTGTTGTTGTTGTTGTTGCTGCTGTTGTTGCTGCTGCTGTTGCTGCTGTTGAAGTTGGGCCAATTGTTGTTGTTGTTGTTGTTGAGCTTGAAGCGCAGCAGCTTGTTGTTGATTATAGAATTGTTGTTGTTGAAGGTGAGGTGGTTGACGTGGTACCGGCTGTTGTTGTTGCTGTTGCTGTTGTTGCTGTTGCTGTTGTTGTTGCTGTGAAGGTTGGTATTGTTGTTGCAACGGCTGTTGAGGCTGATATGCCTGCTGTAATTGCAGAGTACCAGCTTGGCCCTGTTGCTGGTTTTGCTGGAATTGCTGAGGGAAAAATTGTTGCTGCAATTGTTGGGAAGGTTGAGCTCTTTGATACGAGCCTTGATAGATACTCTGATTCAAATTCTCATTAAAGTTCTCATTTGGTTGAAATCCACTACCTAACCCACTACCAGCAGGTTGTTGCTGTTGCTGTTGTTGGTTTTGACCTTGGTGAAGTTGTTGGAGTAGTATTTGCTGGGCTTGCAAATTAGTTTGAGGTTGCCCCTGAACTTGCGCATGTTGTTGATACTTATTCGTCACGTTCATAATATTTCAAACTGGATAATTATATTCTCCTATCTTTCCTTTGTCATATAGTTGTTCAAATTAGATACTGTTGACTGCAGAAGGAAATTGAATATAAGGTTGAATTTAAGCAAACAAAAAAAAATAGCTTTTTAAACCGCACTTGTTGGTATTATATTATGTAGATGTGGAGTCAATAGCCTTTGAGATATGATTCTATTATATTGGTAGAATTCGATGGCTCCTGTTGAATCAGGCTTCTTTGTTGGATTTATAATGGCAAGGAGAAAGATTTTTTTCCTGTTCCAGTTTCGCTCAACATATTTTGTACATTACACACGACTTTTATCGGTGCTAAAGGAACAAACCTATAACTCCCCCCCTCCAAGATTATACAAAGCCTGGAGTAATCGTAAATAAAAGAGAAATGAAATAACAAGTTTAAAACATCAATTAAATATAAATTTTTATCGATCTATTACTCAACATATGCGCATTAAGCGAGGGAGGAAAAATGAAACTTATAAATGTCAGACTAACAAGGATTATCTAAAAGTAACTGATTTCAGCCACCAATGGAATATGGTCAGATGGAAATTGCTTATTCGGAAACCCTTTAATGGCACAATTGGAACAATATTTCTCATCAACTTCACTTAGCACTTTAACAATCTTGAAGTTATTCTTGCTAATGAAAATATGATCCAAAACATCAGTCAAACTTGACGTATAACTTGTAAAGTTCAACTTGCGAGATTGCAATAATGATTCATAGATGTTAACAAACTCAAATGGGTTTTCAATTTCTCCTTTGTTATCAACCAAGGCATTATTGGATCCGTAATTGTGACCAGCAAAATCAGCGGACTCGGCAACATTGATACCCTTTGTATCTAACAACTTAAACACATCTGAACTTAAGTTTGAATTTAAGTCACCTAATAGTATTATGTTAGGGTTTGCAGTGTCCGCATACTCTTCAAGAATGTCTAGCAATATTTTTGTTTGCAAGGCTTTGACATCATTATATTCTGGCGACCAATATAAATGAGTATTGGCCACATATACTATTTTATCAGCAATTTTATCGTATAGTTTAAGTATCAAGGCAACTGTGTTTCGAGGTATCACTCTCTTGACCAAGTCTTCTGTTAATTGATATTTGTCTTTGTTGTTCAATATATGTTCTCCAAAGTTGATCTCTTGGTTATCAAGAATATTAAACCTCTCTGTATTAACCAATACCCCAACACCATCAATGAATTCAGTTGATTTACCTCCCCAATAACCAGGCAAGGATTTCTTTACAAAATAACTCTTGTAATTTGAATTGGGGAAGTTTTTGCTCCAAGAATTTTTATACACATAATATTCCATTTCCTGGAAACACATGATATCGCATTTGAATTGGCAAATGGTTTTGTTAATAAGTGGAAATCTATAATTTGACCAATCAAGATATTCTTGTTCTAAATAGCCAAATATTTGATGCCAAGTATAGTGTCTGGATAATAAGTTGTAGGACATAACCGAGACCTTATTCTTTGAATCTTCAGGACAGGGGTTTAGACTGACCCATCGACGATACTTGGTAGCATCAAAATCTTCTGGAATGACTGGTGGTTTGAATTCCATATCTTTCTTTATTAAGGTGAAAGGTCTGACTGAATTCATCATAATTGCGTTTAATTTGTTGGAATATCGCAGGATATTGGGCATTCCACTTGGAATGATAAGATAAAGGAACTCGTTGGCCTTTTAAATTGAAAATTAGTTATCAACGGCGATTGGCGTATTTGGGATAACCTGATTTTATTTTTTGCTATTGTTGGTGGTGATTCCGCGAGCCCGCCCAATGGTTGTTTTAATTGAATGATCTGATTTGATTCCTTTATTCTTAATACTTCAGAAACAGGAAGGGAAGATAATGCCTTTTGCTAACGTCTTTGTTTATGTGAAGTCTGAAAATTTGGAGTTGAAGTAAATTCCCCCAGACCTTATATAGAGGGTTTTTTTTTAACTGAAGTGATTCCCCAACTGGATTTACGGGCTTCCCGTCACACCTTAAAAAAAAAAAAAAACATTCATGAGCCATGTCCTGCATATAGGTAGGTTCGGTTAAATGGGATTGTTTCTTTTTTCTTTTTTTTTTGAACATGAGGCTGTGGTGTCACTTGTTGTGGAAGAGATCTGAAAGAGTAGTAAAATGAAATGATGGATGGGCAGGTAGGAAGGAAGGAAGGAAGGTAGAAGTGGATAGTGAGTAATTGATAAATCGGATGACGTACAATTCATTCAATTGATAATATTCGCATAAGTAATCACGCGGGAGTCCAGGCCTTTCACCCCACCCTGGGTTTACGGTTCCTGGTGTTCCACAATTGCTTTGTGGGGAAGAGACTACGAGTCAGTGTATAGGAATCCGTAATTCCCTATGTGGCATTACTCTAAATGTTTGCTTTTGTTTTTGGAATTGCGGTCACTAGAAGAGAAATAGACACGTAAATAAGAGAACAGACAGGCTTTCGTTTAATTTGCGCGCTTTTCCGAATGTTGCCGATTACCTTTCCGAAAAAACCCAGAGCTAGATTCGCGGTTTGGAATTGTCAGCCATACAATTACTAATGTCTTCTCATCATCACCCCTATTTTTAAATAAACAGATGATCCAATACGATTACATGAGATATCGGAAACATTGGAATGGTAGTGCATTCCCCTCTTTATTGAGCATTGCCTACTTGTACCGGCACAAGCTTCTAACCAAGCTTTTAGAAGTCGTCAAGGCAAGACCGGACTTTGCAACATGCTCTACGGGAGATACAATCTCAATTGAACTGATTTAAGCGCTTGTAAGTTGAAGTCTCCTCAAAAAATGGGGAATCTCTATGTAAAAATAAATAAAACACAGTGACAATCCATGATATTTGTTTTACTATAACATTACAATACATTTATTAAATTTATTATACAAAAGTTATACACAGGAGATACACAAAACTCGCATCATTTATCCAAATCATAACCAATTACTCTCCCTCAATCCTTTATCCTAGTCGACAATGCCAATTCCATTTCACTTATGCTCAAGTGATGACTCCCTATCCCAAGTAAACTAGCTAGGGAGCCTCTCTAAGCAGATTTCTGAATGAAATCAGAATATCGTTCTCAGCTGAGTGAATGGCCAACTAACTTTCTAAGCCCGCCTGCCAAACACTTTTTAAGAAGATATCCAAGGAGGAAAAAAGGGATGAGGAGAAGGAGGAGAAGGAGGAGTAGGATGACTATGACGCTTGAATGGACCAATGATGGTGGCGAAACATGTTTGTGTACTCATAAAAAAGCCAAAAAATCAAAAAATCAAAAAAAAAAGAACCAAATTCTATTGGAAACTAAGATCTTTCTGAAGTCGGGAAATAGCCGCCAAAATCGAACTTGAAACTAAGTTAGTATTGTAATTGATGTGGATTCATAGGAAAGTAGGACATACCGTCTTCAATTGGAGTGACTCAGACCACCTCAGAACTAATCTTGCTGTCCTATAAAACTTGTTTCGGTGAAGTTGATTCGTGACAACCACTCATGAAATCGTTTTTGATATCTCAAATTGAACTTAAAAGTAAGTTAGTATTATCATTATGGTATAGATATGACGATGTGACACATACCAGGCTCAATTGAAGTAAATAAAAACTCTAATATGAATAAAGTCGAACAAACCAACTTGAAGAAGAAGAAAAGAAAGTGTCATAAAAATGTTTTTGTTTTTGCCGCAAATAGCATCTATTTATACTCGAAAAAAAACAGAGAATTTTTGCAATCAGTGGCATTGACCACAAATACAACCGAGCCGCATAAGTTATAAAAATTTTGCTAAGCAGATAGAAAAGATAGATTTGATTAGTGGATATAATTAGTATATTTAAGCTCTATGTATCTCTAAGAAGTATACCGCCAGTTCAATCGATCCATTAGTTGAGACTGGTTCATTTATAGAATATTCCCCAGGTCCAACAGGATGCATTAAAACCAAATGGACCCTAGTATGGTTCAATTTTTCATAACTGTTGAATGCATCTTAGCAAATGGTATTTTCATAGAATCCAATATACCTCTCTGGTACTTTAAATAAATACTAACCGAAATGATTAATCTGGTGGTACGTAATTTGCAACCAAAAAAAAAAAAAAAATTATTTTTTTAGTTTTCAATAGGAATGAGCACGTGATTAGCGTTTACCATCGTGAAATTTTTTTTGGATGAGAAGCTCTTCGCAGAATCCATAAATCTAGATGGCCTACAAAGATACCACTCTATTTTCAATAAAACACCTCATCGACAACATTAAAACATAATGGTGAAATCATACGATCGTTATGATCAAGAAAAGTGTTTTGGTGTCATTACATCACAGTCCAACATTGTCTGGCTTCCAACATCATCAACCCAATCATCTACATCAGTAGGAAGAGCATTAACTTCTGCTTTGGAGGAAATCTTAATTTGGGATATTAAAACTGGTGAAATAATTTCTCGATTCCGTGATGGATTAACTCCTGGTGCATCTAATGCATCTACCTCAACTCCACCTTCTCCTGTTTCCTATTTGACTTATCATGCTATGAATAATATCGTGGCTGCTGGGTATATGGATGGATCAGTTAAGATTTGGGATTTGAGTTCACAGAGTGTGGTTATGACCTTCCAAGGTCATAAATCTTCAATCACCCAGTTGGAATTTGACAGAAGTGGAACCAGATTGGTATCTGGTGCCAATGATTCTTCGATTATCTTGTGGGATTTGGTTGGAGAAACTGGGTTGTTCAAATTAAAGGGGCACAAGGGTCCAATTAGTGGTGTTGGATTCTTATCGGAAAATTATTCTGAAGATAATGTTGATGAATTAGAAGATTATTTATTGAGTTGTTCTCGTGATGGGTTGATTAAATTATGGGAATTGAAATCTCAACAATGTATAGAGACTCATTTGGCACATTCAAATGAATGCTGGTCAATGGGTATCAATGAGAGTAAGGATTTGGTTATTACCAGTGGAAATAAGGATCAAGTCAAAGCATGGTCGTTGGATCTTCTGCTTGATGATGGGGCTAAGATTAAAGAACGTGGTGAATTTGCAAAGACCAGCAAGAGTAGAAGTAATGAAATTTCATTTAAAGAAGTTAAAGTGGGTTCAACCCAACTTCAATTATTTGCCATTCAAAATGCTGATAGAACTATAGAAGTATTTAGAATAAGGTCAGATGATGAAATTAAAAGGGGTATTACTAAACGTACAAAGAGATTGAAAGATAAGGGAATGGATGAAGATGAAATCTTACAATCATTGCAAGAATCTGAAATCAGTATGATAATCACCCCATTCACTACATTACGTACTTTAGCAAAGATAAAGTCTTGTTGTTGGACGAGTAATAAAAAGAAACTTGATCTTTTAATATCCTTAACCAATAACAGTGCCGAATATCATAATATACCATTACCCGAGCAACCAAAGAAAGCGCAACCCACTGATTTATACTCAGTCAAACAACACGCGCTTGATTTGTTAGGTCACAGATTTGACATCCGTGCTATGGATATCTCACCTGAAGATAATAGATTATTGGCTACGGCCTCAAATGGGGAATTAAAAGTATGGAACCTTAAATCATTCAACGTTATTAGAAGTTTTACCTTGGAAGGAGGATATGCTTTATGTTGTAAATTCTTACCAGGGGGTACCTTGATTGCGGTTGGGTTTAAGAATGGTGATTTGGAATTGTATGATTTGGCTACCTCATCATTAGTTGATCGTGTTGAGAAGGCACATCAAATTGGCGGAGTCGAAGAAGAAACTGCTGCTATTTGGTCGCTTGATTTAACTCCAGATGGTAAGACATTGGTAACTGGTGGTAATGATAAATGCGTCAAATTTTGGAACTTTAAGGCTGAACAAGAGGTTGTTCCAGGTACTGATACCATGGTTTCACAATTAAAGTTTGTGCATACTCAAACATTGGAGTTAAATGAAGATGTTTTATGTGTCAAAGTTTCTCCAGATGGTAAATATCTTGCCGTTTCATTGTTAAACAACAATGTTCAAGTTGTTTTCTTTGATTCTTTAAAACTTTTCCTTACATTATATGGACATAAATTACCGGTATTATCCATTGATATCTCCCAAGATTCCAAATTAATAATAACATCATCTGCTGATAAGAATATTAAGATCTGGGGTTTGGATTTCGGTGATTGTCACAAATCAATCTTTGCCCATCAAGATTCAATTATGAATGTTAAATTTATTGGAGATACTCATAATTTCTTTTCAAGTGGTAAGGATGGGTTAATAAAATACTGGGATGGTGATAAGTTCGAATGTATTCAGAAATTACCTGCTCATCAAAGTGAGGTTTGGTGTATTGCCATAAGTAGTAATGGTTTGTTTATGGTGTCCACTTCTCATGATCATTCTATTAGATTATGGCTGGCTACTGACGATCAAGTCTTTTTGGAAGAAGAAAAGGAGAAGGAATTGGATGAGTTGTATGAAAACAAGTTGTTGGATCAGCTTGACGGCGATGACGAACAAAGAACAGGCGGTGGTGACGATGACGAGGAAACCGATGAAGTTACTAAAGTATCCAAACAGACTATAGAAACTTTGAAAGCTGGAGAAAAGTTAATGGAAGCTCTTGATATTGGAATTGAGGATGTTCAAGCAGTTAGAGAATATGAATCCTTGCTTAAAGCCGGTAAGCAAGCCATCAAACCAACTCCAAATTCTATTTTGCTAGCATATAACATGACTGGAAGTCAATACGTTTTAAGTGTATTAACTAAAATTAGAGCTGCACAGATGGATGATGCCTTGTTGGTGATGCCATTTTCATATTCATTAAAGTTGTTGCAATTTATTGAAATCTGGACCAACAAAACAAACATCAAGACTAATGTTGTCAACATGTCTTTGATCTGTAAAGTTTTGTTCTTTGTGATAAGTTCAAATGCTAAGGAATTGATTCATCAAAAAGATCCAGCCATCAAGAACCAATTGGTCAAGGTCAAACAGCAATTGAGGGAAGGATTACAAGAAACTTGCCAACAATTAGGTGTGAACACGCAAGGATTGAAATTTGTTAAGCAACAATGGAAATTGACTCACGAGACCGAATTTATAGACGAAACAGAACAACGTGAGTATCAAGACAAGAAAGCTATCAAGAGAACTTTTACCACTATTTAATAGAGCATGTTTGTGTATAAAATTGTATAGGAGAATAAAAACCTCATAGCGCATTTTTCAAAACAATTATTATTTCGCGCGTCCCTCCTCTCCTCCCCCTCTCTCTCTCTCCCCACCACCAGATTTTTAATCTCGTATGTCTTCCCTTTGCCGAATATGCGCATACAATGGCAAAGGGGAAACTTAAAAAAAAAAAAAAAAATTTATAATAATTGTCGCATCCATAGGCTGATACATATGGACTAGTACTGGCACATATTGTGTATATAAGAGAGAAAGAACCGACAAAGAATATACACTAGTGGAAGTTAAATTAAAATGGTGTTGTTCATTAGATCTCTGTATGCAGTTAAATTTACTACACTAAAAGCATAGAGAATCTTGTTGACGTTACAACAATATTGAACAAATCTTGGTTATGTTCTTTCCGCTTACTGATTTAGTTGTTCCTTTAATAGTCTATTATTATAGTTTTGTTGAGTGGGGAAGAGGGGGGGGGGGGATAAGACTACTATATTTTGTAATCTGAAGTATAAAGGATGTCAAATATTGCTTTGACCAATAAACCTACTTTATAGATCACCATCAGGGTTATTCAATTGGCCTGTATACGATATTCAGTTGAATATTTGTTCTGCACAGGCATGCATGTTGTTAATGAAACAAAAAAATCATTTTAAGTTTAGAAAACGGTGGCCGACTGACCCTGGTTTCTACGGGGTTGGTTTTTATATATCGTTCAAACCGTGTTGGTAATATGCTATGGCGACCACAGATGTTCAAAACAGGAAACTCCAGTCGAGCACTTTATTCTACCACCAGCGACAAGGGCACTGCAACAAACACTCAATATTAACGAGCTGAAAATTCCAAGAAAAATTAACTTTAAGTTTTTGTAATATTTTTTTTTTTTTTTTGAAACTGAGAACTGGTCAAGACTTTGGCCCGATATGAGACGAGACTGTCAAACAGTCATTTCTTTTCATTTACGATTGTAACAATAAATAAATAAATATGGTACGAAATAATTTATTTAACTGGTTATCCGGTTGCAACGGGGAGATATATACTATGCAGCAGTCGCCTCTATATAGGAGGGTTGTTCCCGCTTATCCGATATGAAGTCGCTATATCTTGACAATTAATGATGATGGGATCAGCCGAGAAGAAGGAGGAGAACAACCGAAAAATAAAAATTCTATTATTAAAGCCGCAATTTAGGCATTAAGAAACTGTTCCCCCCCCTCCTCCCCCCCTCTCTCTCTCTCTTGTCCACTAATTTTCTAAATTGTATAGAAGGTTAGTGAGAGGAGGAGGGGGAGGCACCAGATTTATATTACCATTTCCTATTTCAACTCGAATTGAAACTGGGGGAGCGATGGCACTCTAAATCAAAGTATGCAAAAATCAAAAATGATTAATTAAATGAAATAATTCTACTTTAAGAACTTACGCACTCACACACTTTAATTTTTCGAATTTTTTGGTTTGACTGACAGCAAAAAAAAAAAAGATCATCCTCTTTTAAGATTTCCCTTTTTTTCTTTAATTACCGTCTTTAGGTATTCTTTTCTTTGTTCATTACTAAGTAATAGATCAACCTGTTATAGATAACTAGGTCTACTATGAATAACATCAACCAACCTCCTCCTCCACCTCAACCAGGTAGCAATGCCAACAATCAATCTTGGAACATTAGTAATAATCAAAAGAGTTCAAATGAAGAGAGACAAAAAGTTGTTCAAATCATATTGGACAACTTAAATTCAACGAATTCTACTTATGGTCCCCAAAGATTGGCTCAAACTGCTCAAGACTTTGAAAAATATATATTTGAGAATGCACCATCCAGAGACGAGTATTTGAAGGCAATTAAGCAAAAGATCACTCAGTTGAGAAATGCGGCTCAACAGGGGCAACAACAACGGCAACAAGTTCAGCAAATGCCGCCACAGCAACAACAAGAACAAATAGGAAGAAATACCCAAAGCGCTCAATTCTTACAACAGCAGCAACAGGCTAGAAATCAAGCCCAGCTTCGCCAACAACAACAACAACAGCAGCAACAACACAACAGCCTCAGCCTCAACAACAACAGCAACAGCCTCAACAACAACAGCAAATTCGAATGGGCAATCCCATCCAACCAATTCAGCAGAATCAACTTCCTATTCAATCTCAACAACCAGGTCAACCAAACCAAAATTCAAGAATAGCAGAAATTGTTCGAAATTCACAAATCCCTCCTTCATTACTTGCTGAAATCCCAAATGTGCCAAATGGAGTCTCAACATGGAACCAAGTGTTTGAATGCTTAAAGAAGGGAATTATTCCAAGTCAGTCAATGCAAATAGTTAGAGATATGCATTCGGCTCATATGCAAATGGTATTTCGTGAGCAACAACAAAAGATGAGCCTGATGCAACGATCGTCAAATGATAGTAATAGTACAATTACTGCTCCAAATAGTACAAACACGACCATAAATAAATCTAATACTGGTAATTTAATGATGAATGCTACTAATCCAAATTTTAATATCAATAATTTAAACCCTCAACAAAGGGAACAATTTATTCAAAGACAGAGAGCGTTACAACAACAGCGAAATCAACAACAACAACAGCAGCAGAACCAACAGCTGCAACAGAGATCTCAACAACCTGTACCACAAACATCAGGTCAATTACAAAGTCCTCAGTTAATGCAAACGGTAGTTCAACAACCTCAACAATCACAAGTTCCTCCACAACAGCGTGCCGCGCCACAACAACAACCACAGCAGCAGCAGCAACAACAGCAACAACCGAAACAACAACCACAAATCCAAATCACTCAGCAAGACTACATGAAGTATGCAAACGAAGCATTGACTGTTTTGAATAAATTACAGCAACAAAGGCAAATGGATGTTCCTCTTCAACCAGGAATGAAGGAAAATTTCATTAGAAAATACATCATACATCAAAAAACGTTACTTTTGAAGCAACAACAACAACAACAGCAACAGCAACAGCAACAGCAGCAAAGTGGACAGGCTCCAACAAATACGACGCAAAATGTCAACCAACCTCCAATCCAACAACAACAGCAACCCCCTCAACAGCAAATACCTCAACAGGTGCCATCGCAGGGTCAACCGCATCAACGACAGACTTCTGTTCAGGGGGTGCCTCAACAGCTGCCAATGTTAAGTAACAGAAACACGCCAATGTTGAAACCTAATCCGCAAATGAATACCCTTTCTTCTCCGTCAATGCCACAACGAGGGGTAGTTATGAATACTAACATGCAAGTACCACAATCAGACGCTGGTGGATTGGGCCCCGGGTCTGCAAACGCCGCAACTAATATGAATAGACCTTTATCGGGAAGCGGAGGTCCTCAACAACCTGGTGGGGCTGCATTTGTGCCTCAATTCACTGATGAATTGAAGATGAAATTAAGACTGTTGATGGAAGAAGTTGCACGAAACAACGTTGTATTAAAGGACGTAACCACATTAATTTCACCTCAAGATAAGTTATCAGTTCGTGATTCTATGAATCGAATTCAAGAACAATACGGAAGTGTTGATAGCATAATTAGTTATTTCTTCTTGATGACCAGAAACACTGAGGGTACTAAGAGATTGATTCAGATGAAACATATGACCAAGAATATTTTCGATAATTTACATAGAGGTATTTATTTGGCAACTCCTGATTTATTGGAGAAGTTGAGAAGTCAATATTCGAAGTATTTTGATTATGTTAAGGAACAGTTTAAAATTAGAAGGCAACAACTTCAACAGCAGCAGCAACAACAACAGCAGCAGCAACAACAGCAGCAACAGGGCAGACCTCCTAGTGCTCAACAGCAACCACAACTTCAACAACAGCCTCCACAACAGCAGCGCCAACAACAGGCGACGCCTTTGAAACCTCAAACTACCCCATTCATGAACCAGAATCAACAAATACCACCTCCGCAACAGCAACAAATGGGAATTCCACAACCTCAAGTACCACCACCACCACCACAACAACAACAACAATCGCAACAGCCGCAACAGCTTGGGAATTGGTCCAATGCTAATGGGCCAGTCATAGGTATGCCACCACAGGTTGGAAGACAGAATATTGGCAGCAGTCCAATAGCTCCTCATCAACCAATCCCTCAACCTATTCCACAACAAATCTCGTTGCAATCTCCTATCCCACCTCCACATCAACAAATTCCTCTTCAACAGCAACCAACTCCAATCATGCCACAACAGGCTATGCCTAAGCAAAAGGTAACTCCAAAAGCCGCTCCAGCTACCAAAAAGGCTGGTCCAGGCAGAAAGAGAAAGAGTAGTTCTGCAGCTCCGACTCCAGCAGTCACAGCTCCTACTCCTGCCACCTTGGCCAATGCTATTAAAACCCCCAATAGTATTCCAACCCCTCAAATCCCCCCTGCATCGCACTCGAATAAGAATACTCCTCAAGGAAATGAACAATCACCGCCACTTAGGATTGAGACTCCAGCATATAGTGCAGAGCATGAGTTGTTTGGAGGTATGGTACAAATTGATTCAAAGACAGCCCGACGTAAGGAATTGTTGAATTCTGATCCAGAGCAATTTTTCTTGGCTTCTTTGGCCAATTTATTGGAAATTGACGAAAGCGTTGCTGATAAGAAGTTTGCCAAGTCTCCTTTATCACCTGCTGAAACTCATTGGACGTGTGGTGTGAAGCCTGGCGCCATTGTTAGTTCCTTTAGACAAGTTGAGCAAATTAGAGAAATGGTTGACCATGATATTATTGCCAAATGTGAAGAAATGGCTCTTTCGCAAGTTGGCGATACCAGTGATATTTCCTTGAAGAGAGAATTTGAGGATGATGAATTAGATGGGTTATTTAATGAAAAGAGAGTCAAGCGAGAAGGAGAAGCTGTTGACGGCCTGGTGAATAGTGATAGATTCATTTATGAGCTGGTTGGATTTGATGAGTGGAAACAATTTATTATTTCTTCTATGGAATGAACAAACGATTTTATAGAGGGATTTTTACCTTCGATTTTGCATTTTTTATAGTTTTATTTTATTATTGTGAGAGTATATTTCTATTTTATCTAGTTATTTATAAATGTAATGCATATATATATATATATATTTGCAGCAGAGTCAATGTGTTTATCCGAGTCTGATTTTGGTAAGGGTTTCTTTTCTTCTTTTTTTTTTTTTGAACTGAGGGGGCTGAAAAACAAATAGAGAATTGTTTTAGATCAAACTAGTTTAATCAACAAAAACAAACAACACTACAGTGCAAAAAAACAAATGACAGTCAAATTCAATCCAGAAGAGAAGCAAATATCAGTCGCGTTTGTATGTTTGGGTAACATGTATGTCGTTAGGTCTTTCTTCAGCCTTATCAAGCTAATTCCATACTAACGAAAAATGGTAGTTGTCGTTCGCCCATGGCAGAAGCCGTGTTCAAGCATAGAGTTAAGGAGCTTGGATATTCGGATTACTTCAAAAGGATCGATTCATTCGGAACAGCAGCCTATCATGTTGGCGAAATCCCTGATTCTCGTTCAGCTAAAACATGTCGTAAACATGGAGTACCAGTGTCTCATTTTGCTCAACAGATCCATCATACTGACTTCAAAGAGTTCGATTATGTTGTTGGCATGGATGCTAGTAATTTATCTGATTTAAGACATATGAAACCTAGAAACGCCGACACTATTGTTGAGAAGTTTGGAAATTGGAATACTAAAGATAGTGGATTTAGAGATATTGTTGATGACCCATATTATGGAGGCATTGATGGGTTTGAATATAACTTTCGTCAAATTTGTCACTTTCTGGATGAATTCCTCAAACGTGAGATTGGAAGTTTAGATGATGACGTTTGAATGACTTATACCCTAAGATGAATAAATTTTTGATAGAGTTTGTAGAATATATAATATATGTTGCGTATATGTTGGGTATATGTTGCGTACATGTTGGAACGATTGCGTGTAATTTTCATCATGGTACTGCCCAACCTTTTTCCCAAGTTAAGAAAAGTGAAGCAAAAGGGTTCGAGTTTAGCCCAAGGTCAAAAACAATCACCAATAATCGCCGTGTTTAATAAGTTTCATTAATAGCGATGAGTGCGAGAAAACTACAACAGGAGTTTGATAAGACTAATAAGAAAGTGGCTGAAGGATTAGCTGGATTTGATGATATTTTTCTGAAACTAACTACCACTGACATTTCTCTGCAAAAAGAAAAACTTGAAAGTGATTTAAAGAAAGAGATTAAGAAATTGCAAAGACTGAGAGAACAATTGAAAACATGGTTGAGTGATGGCAGTATCAAACTAGATAAAAACTTATTGCAAGAAAACCGAACCAGGATTGAGCATGCGATGGATCAATTTAAAGATCTAGAAAAATCCCTGAAGATAAAACAATTTTCCAATGAAGGTCTAGAATTACAAAGTCAGAAAACTAGATCAAGATTTGGTGATATCGATGATGTAAAGAAATCAGAGTCTTTAAATTATATCAGTGATGTTATTGAACAATTGAATCAACAGAATGAAACCTTGGAAGAAGAATTGGAGTCGTTGGGAGGACAACAGAAAAGAGGTAAAGGCAGTACTTATAGTGTGCAAAGTTCAATTGATGATGTCAAGTATAAGATTGAAAGAAACAATACCCACATTGACCGATTGGAAGAAATATTGAATGGTTTGGAATCAGATAGATTGGATCCACTGAAGGTGGATGATATCAAAGATGATTTGGACTACTATGTGGAAAACAATCAAGACGAAGACTATGTGGAATACGACGAATTCTATGATCAATTGGAATTGGATGAAGAAGACGATGAGGTAGAAATTCAAGGATCGTTGGCACAAATGGCTACTGAAACGATTGAAGAGGAAGCTAGAGAAGAACCTAAATCAGAAGCAAAGCCAACTCCACCTAAGCAAACTGTGGCGCCATCTTCAGGCGGTAGCACAGCTAGTGCCAATGCCCCTACCTCCGCTGGTAGTACTCCAAACAAGAGGAGACCATCTATCGTTCCTGCACCTGCGCCACCTCCAATTACAGCATATTCGAGTGCAATAAAAGCTGCACAAACCAATGCACATATTGAAAGCGCATCAAATACCCCTAGAAATCCACATATTGGCACTGCTACCGCTTCCTCCAGCACCTCATCAACGCCCGTCAAGATGCCACCACCTGGTTTAAACCAACAAATCCAACCATCAAAATCACAATCGATTTCTCCTGTATTTAGCAAGGAGAATCTTGAGGAAGATTCTGATGAAGCAGAAGATTCTCAACTGCCATTGACTTCAAATGATAATAGGATATTTAAGGATGCGATTTCTCGAATTAGTGCAATTGTTCAATCTCGTTTGAGTGATCCGTTGCCATTTCAAGAAATTAACAGTTTGCTCGAGTCATCATTACTAAATTGTCCTGATTCGTTTGATGCAGAAAAACCTAGGCAGTATACTCCAGTAAATATTCATCCTTCACTGGTAGATTATCCTCAAGAACCAATGTATGAATTAAATAGTGCCAGTTATATGAAGAAGTTTGATAATGACACTTTGTTCTTTTGTTTCTATTATAGCCACGATGTTGATAACATAGCTAGATGGAATGCAGCTAAAGAATTATCCAAACGAGGCTGGATTTTCAATACTGAGTTCAAACAATGGTTTTTGAAAGATAATAAATCTGGCGCTAAGAATAGATCAATGTCTATTATTCAACGCGAGGCTGAACAAGATCTGGTTGAAGTTAATGAAACTGCGGAAGCTAATTATAAATACTTTGATTATGAAAAGACTTGGTTGACACGTAGAAGGGAAAATTACAAATTCTCTCACGAATTGAGACAAACCTTCTAAACAAAGTAATTGTTGTATATGTACTATATAGTAGTGTTGATAGAATTAATCTTATTAATTTGCATGAGCGAAGTGGTAGATATGGCTGATTCAAGAGATGTAGAGAATAACCACTTTGATAGAATATTCCCATCACGGTTACTACAGGTTCACGAAGTCTGTCATTATTGCCTGTTATCTTGTTTAGCTTTAAAAACCCTGTAAGAAGATAAGTATAACAAGATCTAATAACTTTGGGGAGGGGAGGGGATGAGGGGGAGAGAATACATCCAGACGATGCAATGTGCAACTGAACACCCTGGTACATATCATGTCTGCGGTCTAGCAACCTGACTAATTGCAAGTCAACAAAATTCGTCAGGAACAAACTAGTGCAATTTGCAACAATGCTTTTTTTTTTTTTTTTGCCGGTAAGATCGAATTAGTTTATTTTTTTCTGTTGAGATTTGAAACAACTGATTTTGTTTCAACTGGAAATGTCACAAATCAAGAGTCGCGTCCTACTAGTAATATCTTATGGCATATTAAATCCCCCTCCCACCCCCTTCTAAAAGGGGGAGGGAGGGGGAGGATTCACTTACGTATCCTGCAATATTGAACAATACTGGTAAGTATAGCCCGCCCTTAGCATAATGGTACATAATAGCTTTGTCTAATTAGTAAATTCGTAAATCTGGCCAATTAAGTACTCACATTGTGTGCTTTTTGAAATGATGGCATTCGATTAATTAGTTGGTTAATCAACCCATTTGGTGAGCAAAGCTTGATTGAGCTTTTTTCAGGGCAATCTAAATTTAGAAATATCACCTTTACCTCCCCTCCCCCCTCTGTTTACACGTTGGTAATTGTCTTGATGTATCAGTATTATAATACTCGTTTCTTGCATCATTGAAGATCACTATCGGTTTCATACATTGTGGGTGACTTTGTGTTTTACCCATATCTTCTGTTACATATTTCCATCATCACCATTAAGGGGGCCTAGATCACTACCGCCTTGAAAAAATAACCGAACCAAAAAAAAAAAAAAAAAAACATTCGTGTACTTTTAACATTCGAAACATTCTGATCCAAAAGGTTTTCTTGTGAACCAACTACTATTATAGTATATATATATATTTACTTTTCTTCTTATCCTTGAAACATATGGTTATTATAAGGAGCAAGGGTATAATCTGATAACACATTTGGAATCTACTTTTCTATATCATCAGCACAGAACATTATCAATCTTTTTTTTTTTAAATTCCCTCACACGTCATCATCATCATCATCAGTAGCAGCAGCAGCATGCCAATAGCTAGATCACTCATATTTGAACCTGAACCGCTTCTAATACCAAGGGATGATAACGGTATACTCCAGTGTCCTGAGCTAGGACCTTGTTCCGGATGTCCCAAAGGACAGGTTTGTGAGCAAACGGGGAGGACCGAGCACGAATGTCCAAAGAATTACTGTACTAAAGACTTGAGTCAGGGAAGTGGAGTTCCCATCGGTGGTATCGTTGGTGGAGTTATTGGGGGAGTGGCGGCAATCATCTTAGTCGTTGGATTTGCATATTATTACTTCATTTATAGGAAAAAGTCTAGGGTCATGTTGGAAACAAACGATGAAGATTTCACAAGTGATGAAATGTCGTTATCTGGTAAATCGGGTTCAGCTGATCTCGTATCACCGGTTAGTGGTAGTTTCAAAATTAGTGGAGAATCGTCACTCACGGCACTACCAAAGAGGAAATCAAAGTCAAAAAGATTATCGGTTTATGAAACATTTACAAAACCAGGCGCAGTTAAAACTAAAGGAAAGCAGTCGTCACAAGCACAACAAAGACGTTTAAGACAACAACAAATTATCTCAGAAGCCAACAAACAATTAAAACAAAATGGTAATCAAGTGTACGTGGATGCATCCAATCGTAATTCAGTGGCAACCTCGATCTCAACTACAGCAGCATCGAATATCTTACCTATCGCATATATACCTGGTGTTACCGTGCGTCCAACTATGAACAACACTCGTTCTATATATTCATATGAGACAGAGTCGGTATTTTCAGATTTGAATACTATCGAAAACGCATCCATCGTTGGAGATGTGGTGCTTGCTATGAAAACACCAGCTGAGAATCCAGGTACCATGACCGCCATCAAGGCACAACCAAGATTAGTCAATATCGATAGAATCGATGAAGAGGAGGAAGACGATGAGTATGATGAAGATGAATACGTGACCCTTGGGGGAGCAAGTCCTTCTGTTCCATTGATAGACCCATACACTTCCGAAAAGGAAATAATAATCAAACCTAAAGATGGAGAAGGAAGTGAGGACGATGAGGATGATTCAGATGTAGATTCAGATATAGGAGAAATTGCCCGTGCCACTTCGGTAAAACGAGAGGCTAGAAAGCTCAAGCAACCTGGAAATATATCGATCGATCTAGGCGCGGATGGTGGTACTCCTGGTATTCCTTTACAATATCTTGATTCTAAAGATGACGGGTCTATGCGTGGGTCGTTTCTATTGGATGTGGAAATTGAAAAAGGGGGGTCAATTTTAGATGGACTGGAGTTGCGTGGATCTAGTCCCTTTGCAGATCAATAGAGTTCTCTCTTTCTCTCTCTCTCTTTTTTTTTTTAGGTGATTGTATGTACCATCTAATCGTATGCATATTGTGTGATAGATTGTATCATTTGTAGGATACTCGCTGTAGTGTTTCTCGAGCGGTTATCGTATCGTGGCAGCGAGGGAACTATGTTTTCTTCAGACTGAGAGTTCCGGTGTTAGGCAGCCACGAGCAAATGTGTTGTAAAATTTTGTTTTGTGCTGCCAAGAGTGGACACTATTAACAATCTTAAAAGAGAACTCACCAATAAGAATATCCATCATTCACCATATACAATAATAAATGAATCATCTATTTACAGGAATGGGTCTTCATCTTGTAATAACATTTTAGTGTTTTCAAGAACGTCAAAGCCCGAGGTAAAGAATATTTCAGAGTTAGTATAGATCCGAGCCATTTCAATCCAAGAACTGGTAACCATTTCCTCAGTAGTTATTTTTCTAACTTGTGACCATAAATTGTGAACCTGCATCGCTTGAACTAGATCTTCGTCCGAGTGAGTCCAGATATTACCAGTACCTATTTGGCAACTCTCGATATTTTCACGGAGTAAGCCGCTAACCTCTCTAATTTCAGAAACAGACATGTCAATAAACGCTTCTGATGTGGTTTCAGGATTTTGTTCCATGAGTAAATCCATATACGTATCAGTGATTTTCATAAAGAAGGAATGGAAAACAGAAAGCAGCCAAGAATTCACATATGTACTAGCCAAGTCATGCAAAACCTTGGTTCTGTTGTACAACAAACATTTGATACAATAATTAAATTCTTGCAACGTGTTCATGGTATCTTCATAACTGTCAGCATTTTCACCTTGGAGCTTGCTGATTTGTTTTGGATTCTTTTTCAATTCATACATGGTGCATAGAATTCTATTCCTTAGTGAGGCAAAGATCATGGAAAACATATGAAGGTTGACGTGAAAAAGTGGGGCAATCAGCAAGGCGAAACCAACCGAATCAATCTTTTCAAGAGTCTTACAAGACAAGTTTCTTAGGTCATGCAATAGAATATCCAACGACTTATTAAAATAGTATGTTTTCAAAGGACTTCCTTTAGCCTGATAATAGTGATATAAGCAATAATAATTGTATACCAAATATATTTTAACACAGATTAGAATTCGACAAGCCAATAAATTGTTGAATGAAAGCTCACCCAAGTATTCATCAAAAGTGTTAAGATCTAAGGCAACTTCCACTTCCAACTGAGAAAGCAAATTTGTTACAAGACTGACTTTGAACATTCCATTTACTGTCAAATGTACCTCCGCAAGCTTATAGCTAAGACTGAGCAAATTGTTAAATTTATGGAACGAATCCACAATATCCTTCTCCAACTCTAGGTCATCCACATTGGCATATTCCTCGCCAAATTGAGGGAGTTGAACATCGGTATTTTTTGGGTGAGTCGAGAGAGTTGTTCCATATATCATCGAATCCATTACATCCAACCTAAGAAGGAAATGCCAGATTTTCCTCCGTAAATTCTGCAACTTGGGAGCAACAACGCTGAGACAGGTTGGATCTCTGTTTAATCCAAGGGCATACGCCATTTGAATAATCGAACCTATTGATATCTGAGTTAGACTGCCACTAACGAAATCTTCTCGTGACCGACTCAGATATATCCTCAATAACAAACCTGCTTGTAGTATCATTAATGGCTGGCGCTTTGCAAAATCAAATTCTTTCATTATAACCTCCGCTACTCTGATAGTATCCAAAGAAACTGGATATTGTAAAAGTTCAGAAGATGAGGGGCTAGTGAAATTGAACAATGACACATAGGCGAATCTAATGATAACCAAATGAATGGCCAATACAGCTAGATCATTAGCTGATTCGATCTTAGGTGCACTATGTAAATATGAACCCGATTGCGAGCGGGGGATAATTCTTTGAAGGTTAGTTCTCAAGTCATTTTCATCTATAATAGGCATAAATGGATATATTTTGTCAAAGAAGATGTGCAAAAGTTTGTCATTTACCCATGGCGGAGGCACTAAAAGAAAATATGATACCATGGGATCAAACACGTCACTATATGTCACAAAAGTAATACCGGTCTTCAAACCATAATGATTGATAGAAGATTTCAAATCGGCAATTGAATACTTTCCATCGTCAAAACCAGGAATATAATCTTTACCAAACTTGGATTTTGCCTTGGTTCTAATTTCACCTACCTGGGTGGGAGATAGGTCGTATAACTGGTCAAACAGCCCAAGGAGAGAGAGATTGGGCTTTTCCTTAGTCATCTTTAACAATCCTATCCATATAAATTTTGCCCCAAGGTCTCGTCTTAATATTTGGGTATAAGGGAATGCTCTATGCGCCATAATTAAGGGAGCCGTTTCACCTTCTCTAAATCCATTATTGAAATTGATTTCATCACTTTGGTCTGAAAATGGGTTAAGTCCGACTTGGAGTGTTGGGACAGGTGTATGTTCAGAAGCTCTTAGACTGAGTGTCTCTAACTTTGCAACACGCCTTTTAAGTGTTTCAATCTCGCGTAATGAGAGTTGTCGCTTGGAGTTTGGTTTGGTGACCACCTGTTTTCTCTCCGTTGCTAACATATAAGTACAGGGGATTTGCAGCTTTAAACACGACAAACAGGGCTCTGAGCGATCGCACTTGAGTTTCTTCGAGTGGCAAGAATCGCAACTGAATATTATCCTTCCTGTCCTATGTTTTATCATGTTGAATTTGGTTTAAGAAAAAGAAGTAGTCAAAGGGAGATGGAGTTTCGGTTTTACGGCTTTATTGGGGGAGGGGAAGGGGGGTTATATTGGAGTTTATTCCCGATAATTTGTTTGACCTAGGTACACGTCTTTTTCAAATATGCAAATCTCTGATTTGACAAGTATTGTCGTAGTACTTCCTTTGGTCAATTGAGTATGATCTAACCACTCTGATCTGGCCACTCTGATCTAACCACTCTAGATCCATGTCTATGTGACGAAATCAGATTACGATCACCTTGTTTGTAACGGCTTCTGCAGTGTCCAATGATACCATTTCCATCAGCCATAGGTGGGATTTTCTTATAGAACTCTGCAAGGGGCTATAATGCTTTCTCGATTCTAGACTGATCAAATTCGAGTTTCTTAAACTAAGGTTGTCCAGCAAACACTAACACGCACCCATTGGCAAAGTTTAAAATAAACTTCCTCGATATTGGTATTTAGGGGAAAGAAATATGGCAACGGGGTTCAACTACTCTGATCATTGTTTAGCATTGATGAATGAGTGAAGATTGATGTCAGTGATTAGTTGCAGCACATGGTTGATATATACACATCTGCGTGTGTCAAAAAAAAAGACGTTGGTGGTGGTGGGGGGGGGTGGTATTGTCTGTGGGAGGCGGTTCCGAAAACTCGTTTGTTAATGGAAAAATAGGCGTGCCGTTTTCGGAAAATTTGACCGCTGAAAAATCAAAACTTGTTGGGGGGGGGGACAGACAAGCTAGATACTTCTCTTTTGACGTAAATCACATAACCATTTCCGAAACATCAGCACACCCCCACTAAACCAGAAAATGTTACAAATTGGCGACATCGAACATAGCCAGTCACAGGAAATACATGTAAAACTAATTAAAGGAGAGTGGGGGAGAATATAAATAATAAAATTGCAACGGTTATGTGTAAACCGGGCTTGTGGGTGTGTGGGTGCGGGAAATTGATTGTTTCTGACCTTTCGAATTTCGGAATTACTATAAATTCAAAATAATTAAATGAACACAAAGGAACCCATAAATCAAAAAAAAAAAAAAAAAAA
>JAJMHC010000205.1:0-45948 GCA_030582855.1 Hemisphaericaspora lyxosophila
TATGCTAGTAGGTAATTTATTCAATCCAAACTTGGGAGTGAAGTAATATAATGATCCATCTTGGTAAGGTTCCACAAACCAGAGGATATTGTTTGAATGTGAGTTTTCCAACGTGTGGCTTGCACTACTTTGAATTTTTACTAATGGCTCATCTATTGGTAATGTCCAAATCAAGAGACCGGAATTTCTTTCCACGGCATGAATGTTACCATCTATGTCACTGATCAATAGTAAATCTGTTAATTCACAATCTGATATTGATCTGAAATCCAAAGGTGATATAGATGGCGACGTGATAGCTTGGGTGACTGCGGGTTGGTTTATTATATGCGATGATTCACTATGTAATGCTTGGTGAGGATGTCGAATGTTTTGTGCCGTAAGGTAACTGTTTGTTTCTCTTGTTACCCGCTCTAGTCGTGGTGACGACGAATGTGCAAGGGAGATCAATAGTATAAATACCGATAGTATTGGTAATAGTAGTTGCATGATCTATAGATTTCAAGGAGGAGGAGGAGGAGGGGGGGAAGTTGGAGTAACTGCGGCAGCGGAAAACGTTCACGAATGAAATATGCCAAATATTAATAGGTGGTATCCAGTTATGGAGGGTAGTACTGGGTAGTATTAGCAACTGTTGTCACTAATGATGGTATCAAATGTGTTGGAGTTATGCGTCCAATAATGGTCTTTTTGGGGGTACTGGGGGTTGTCTCAAAACTATGGAAAATGCTGGGAAAGGAAGAAAAAGAAAAAAAGAAAAAAAAAAAATACTAAACGGTATTTTCTTAAACGAAAGAAATGTTTTTCAAATCCCAAAATTTGATGGGGGATGGGTTGTAACTATGCAGGTCTTGGATTGTGATGCTTTATACAAGAAGAATTGAAGACAACCCTAACGGTGTTTTGTGATGCAGCTATTGAAAGTACGAGTTTTATAAAATCAGATCGTCAATGTATCTTTCATGGAATCTGGTGGAAGCACCAACTATGGTTAGAATATTATTTTTTAAAGTTTTGGCCCAGTCGTGTATATTGTCTAATAATAATGCTTCCCACTGCAACATACTTCCAAAGGTCAGATTTCTTGATGAAGGTAATTCCAAGATACTTTCTATTGTTTTGATGCTATTGGCTTGCCTGAGTGCTTTAGAGTCTATTGATATTATTATTTTGAAAGGTGTAGAAGTATTTTATCAAGACAGGTGTTTTCAAGGTGCAATGGAAAGCATTAATTAGAGAAGGAACCCCTAATGATAATCACAATGGGACGAATGCCCGTAAGCTGAACATGTCATCAGTATTCACAGGGATAATGGCACAGGATATCCTAATTAGAGCCTGAAACTCAACTTTTAGGGCATACTCTAGCAACTTTTGACATTTTCGCAACCAAGCATATGTCCTATTCATCATCCACATTAACTCCCATCTCTTTGAATATCTCACTTGTCCGAACTTGTCTCTGATCAGCAATCATGCCAATTAGACCCAAAGCTATATCTTTCAATTCATTGTATTTCTTTAGTTGCTTAATGTGTCGTTTGATAATGATTTCTGGATCATCGTGTCCATCCAATTCGGAAATCAAATCAGAACATTGTTTCTTGATTTCATTGATTTTGATATCCTTCTCAGAAGTTTCAAAATGATCGTTTATTGGAGGTGGATATATTGCTGCTAAATTGGCTGTTGCTGCTGTTGTTGCTGCTGTTGCTGTTGTTGTTGTTGTTGTTGTTGTTGGTTCGAATGAAGTATTGGGGGTAGTGGTTGATGAAGATGAAGATACCGGTGTTAGCGACCCTGATGAGATCAAACGTCTGGGTTTATTGGTCATGATAATGATGATAATAGCGGCTTATGCTGTGGGGGGGATAAGAGTGTTGTCTGAAAGAGTTGGTTGTAAAAAAAAAATAGCTGCTTGGCAAAGACAGAAGAAAAAGAGAAAAAGCAATCGAGTTGCAAATTTCCTTTGTTGACAGAATGTACATCGGGAGAACGCGAGAAACACGCAACTCTACAGACAATAGATCGTTGGATCCAGTCGTGGCAACTCATCGTTATAATAAGGTCCAGTCAAATTATGCTCGATTGTTTTTTTTTTTTTACAAAAGTTCAGATGGGTTGCAAACCAATTTGCTAGTAGCAACCATAGACAAAGATTATGAGGGCAAGCTGCACAAATTACAATTATCAATAACAGAGAAGCGGTGCAGTCCAAGTTGGTAAATAGGAGCCTACCTATTCTCTCTAGAACATTTATAATCACATGTTGGTCTCGCAATGACCATATCTAGTTATAAGGTCTGAAATGGTTGAAGGAAAACCTACTCGGTCCGATTGTCTAAAAAGCGGAGTTGAAGGACCGAGGAGCTATTCATTTTTCTTCGCCAAGAACAATTGCAGGCAAAATATCCGTCGAGACTCCATTGTGTTTTTTTTTTTTTTTGCATTTACTCAGCCCATCCTCTCCCCTTCTTCCTCCTCCCAAATAGTGAATATTGTGTTTATAAGAGCATATGTGTATGCGTCTGTATGTATTTATCTATATATTTATCTATTAGTTTATATTCGGGTATACTTAAATTTAACAAATTAAGGTAAAATTTCACCTTCCGTTTACGAGAGTAGGCACTGCGGGTAAATCATTCTTCTTCAATTGCCGTCTAACAGCTTCCATTGAGCTGGCATTGAGTTTAACATCTTCGGGTCTAAATTGCTGCGCCTGTTGTTCCGACCTGACATTAAAATCCTGTGAGTAGTAGTGAGGAATTAACAACTCTCTTTTTCTTGTAGTGGTTTTTTCTGGAGTGATGGTTTCAAATGAACGAATACTAGGTGCTTCATTTTTCTTAAGACCTAAATGTTGTCTAAAAGACCATATTGATTTATCCAAGTCAAATTCACTACTTGAATGAGCCTTTCTTTTGATTTGAGAATCGGAAACACTCCTAGGTTGGAATTCATCAACGATGGGATATGGGGTATCTTGCGATGAGATGGATCTCGATTTAGGATTTCTTGTTCTTGTTTTTGTATGATTAATTTCTTGGCTGCTGTATCTAGTTGGAGATTTCGGCTGTGAAGATCCATTTGTGTTGTTGTTGTGGGCAATATTTATTATCATGTACAACAACCCTAATATATACTGCAAAAATGTGGCAGCAATATTTCTTTCATTGGTAAGTTGATAATTTAATGGGCTTGAGTAAAGACTGCCCAATATATGCAACTGATGAGTCAAGGAATTAACCCCAATTCTATTCAAAATCGGATTAATATATTTGGCATCATACGACTTGAAATTATCAATATTGATGAATAATCTTGAAATTATAAATTGGTTAACTAAACCAATGGTATTTTCATTGCTATAGAATAACCATATCTTAGCAATGGTTGATATGAAGGAAAATATTATATTGTTGAAGAATGAATTTTGCATGTATTGTAGTATGACATAGTATAACCAATAATTTAACAAATACTGATATGAAGATGGCAGCAATTGAAGGGAGGAATCCAACGACTTAACCGTAAGTATAGTGGGGATGAGGGTAGTTAGTATTGTTGAGGCTATATCAATTATAATAAACATGGAATTTGATGAGCGAATGAATAAGTGGAAAAAAGAAGAAGTTGTAAACTTTAAAAAGAAGAGATGATAATGACAGAATTTATATAACTGCAGTAAATATATTTCCCTGGTTAGTCATTCCTTCTTGTTCTTCTTTTGGTTCTTTTTAGTTCTTGTGTGTGGGTGTGTGGGTGTGTGCGAGTGTGTGTATAAGATATCCCGCATTCCCTTAAATGGGGGGGATGACTGCTTTACATGACGTCATTTCCTGTATACAGACGAACGTTACAAACTTCTTTTATTTGATCGGGTGTGCTTACCATATTTTTCTTATTTTGTAATGGATCAATTGCGTTTTTTTTTTTTTTTTTTTTTGCGGCCCCCCGGTTGAGATTATTATTATTATCTGTTTTGCACCCCATTAGTTAACTTGACCGTTACGTCATACAATTTATGATTGTGTAATGTATGTGATTAGTATGTTTCATCAACGCCAGCCATAAAGCGTACAGCGGGTATTATGAATTTGCCGATAGGATTAAACCTATTTGAAACAGGACATTTTGCTTGACTAAATCATATTTGTATCAGACAACGTTTACATACCATATGAATCGGTCACAAAGTCAACATTTATGTTATAATTACACGCGGATAGAGTACTGCTGACAATATCATTCTGACGGAACTGCTCCACAACCAAGCTCTTCCATTTTTTTTTGTGTATATTTGATCTATTTAAAGTATATATATATATATATATTAGCAAATCCTTTCTCCTACCAGCGGATCCAAAGTATCTTACATATATTTTTGCATCAAAAAATAACATTTTTCTATAAATCCAATTGCTCTTTTATCTTCTCTAGCTTCAATTGAGTCAATCTCAAGATTTCCTTTAATTCTTGTTGACTATATTTTTGTTTCAAATCATGAGCAGACCATGTGTCAAGATTTTCATCAACATCCAACTTTAACTTACCATTACTTCTTTCTTGTAACCAATTCCAAACTGAAACTTCTTGTTTTCTAATCAAGTTTTCATTTTGTAAGTTGGTGTTCACTGAAGGTATAACCAAATACTGTTGCTCGTTTATCTTGATATGGGATGTGAATGCATTGTTATTAGGAATAATATCAATGAAACTGTTTTGAGGGGCACTACTAATAAGCTTATTAAACATCTTGAACGAAATTATGAATCCAATGATCACAATTATCCATCCAGTGATTAATCCTCCCACTAGGGGAATGGGCACCAATTCTCCAATGGCTTCAACCAAATCCATAAGTTTACCCACAACAGATTTCTCAACCGGTTTTACTTCAACTACCGGTTTCTCTTCTTCTTCGGGAGACTTCTCTCTTCTGGCAGTAGTACCCTTTCTACCCCTTGTCGTCTTCCTCTTTGGAGCCTTCTTATCTCCTTGTGCAATCATCTGATTCAATGACTCAATCATCGCCTTCATTGATTCCTTTTGACCATCAATACTTCCCTTTTCAATTGCCCCTTTAAGCCAGGATTTTCCACTCCATTCAATGGCAGTAATGACATAAATCTTAGTTTGATTCTTGTCCGCCCAACTAAAGAATAATCGCGTCTTGATCTGGAATGAATTTCCACTGGGAACGTCTGGTGTTTGGGTCGTCTGTTCCACTTCATAGCATGATTCAGGGGCGTATTGAAGTACTTTATCCAGAATGATACATTTGGTCTGTTTAGGACCAATAGCTCCTCCAAGTGGTTTAATATAGGTATAATTACGCTCCTTGGTATTCTTATCTAATCCAATGATTGACGACTCGGTAATATCAAAGTTTTTCTGATCTTTCAAGATTGTAATAAATTTAGAGGTATCTGCACCAAAAAGAAGCAGAAATATTACCCCCGGAGGAGCCTTAACCACTTCTTCAGCAATGAAAACATCGTTTGCTCCCTTTACATATCCGTTTTCGGTTGCAGCATGAGAGAGTGGACCAATGACAGGTAATCCTTTAAAGGTGTTTGCATTATCTTTTTCCATATCATTTGAACTGGTTTCTTCAGTTTCTTTGCCTGATTTTTCCGTATCTTCGTTATTTTCCTTGCCATTTGATTCTTCATTGCTTTCATAACCAGTTGATATGTCATCCAGATATATGTTGTCGCGAGATTTAAGATAATCTTCAGATAAAACCTGACTTATATCATCGTCATGGGGATGTGACAGACCAGTAGCTCGAGATTCGCCTCTTCTCCTACCTTTATTGGGAAAATGACTATTCAATTTCAGAGGATCAATATCTGAATTTTCCAATAGAACCTTATGCCATACAGTGGTAATCAAGTCAAAGGTAGCATCACGGCTTAAAAATGTGGCAAATACGTATTTATGATGCAAGGTTCTAATAATCATCCCATTGGGAAACAAAACTGCAGTTGATTTTTTTTCAATTTGTATAACTTCTTGTAAAGGAATCATTACATTGGTCACCCAACCCAAAATATTCGAATTAAAACAGATATAATGATCACTGAGATACATTTTCCCTTGCACTAAGATATCTTTTGATACTGCACAACTAAATTCATCAATTAACTTTTCACTTTGGGGTAATTTCTTAAACACCAGATGAAATTCTTTATTGCTTTTACTCAGGGAATGTTTGATCTTCTTGGAGTAATCAATTCCACCTTCTCCTTCGTCGTGTTCATCAGAGGAAATGTTTTCGTCTGTTTCGGCAAAGTCGTCGATTCCTTCAGTACTTCTCAGCCGTATGTCACTCAAGTTCTTCGAGTTTCCATCAAGAAACGAGCCACCAGTTCCAACAGTGCTTATATCCAAATTAGATGACCCCCTTCTCCTTCGCGTAGTTGGAGCAGCCAGTGACAGTATTGATGGAAGCGGGAGGGCATTACTCCCTGTTATAGATCTTCTATGAGGACGCTTTATCGCCTCGACACCCTTGGGTATATTTTCTGGACTCAAGGTTCTCTTCATTATACTGCCTTGAAGTTTTGAATTGATTGAATCTCCCCTAACCACCCCATTTGGAATTTCATTCCAATCACTATTACGTCTATCGTCGGTCTCTTCAAAGTCAGCAAGGGTTAAATCCCCACTTCCTAAAGTATTCAACGGAGACTCTCTAACTGGTTCAAATTGAACGTCTTGGGCCGAAGAAATAGAACTTATGTCATTGGTTGCTCTGGAATTTTCTTCGTGTAATTGTAATCCTTGGTCGCTATCTGGTTTGGGAGAATCATCCTTTGCTTTTAGCCAGGTGTCTAATTTATTGGAGAATGCCGAGTAGTTTCGCTTATGTTCTTCATTAGCGGGTAGGAGTGTAGGGGGAAGAGGAGGAGGAGGCGGAGTTGACGAGGAAATTTTGTTGGCTGCAGCTGTGAAGATGGATGATAAGAATCCACTGGATTCCGACTTGACAGCTGCTGGAGGTACTGGAGGTGATGATTGTGGTTGCTGTGGCGAAGATTGATCAACTTGCAGGATTGAAGCTGGTGTAGAAGGCATGCTTATGGTGTGCTGCAGTGTCGCTGGATCTGATTGTATATGGCGATTTGGTGGGCGCTCTTCTTTACTCGCTGTCTCAATCATAATCACGGGCCTTGTTGGGACAGTATTTGCTCGTTTGGGTTTGGCACTAACACCACCATTCTGTTTCGGGGTGATTTCCGATGGTGATACTGCCGGCTCTGAACTGAATGAATGTTCCATAATTGAGGGGGGGCTTGAATCTGAGTTGGTATTGAAGCTGAAGTGGGATGATGCCCGATTATTATGATTAGTTGTTGATTCAATCGGTCGTTTAGAATCACTCCTGGTTGGTCTTTTTCCCTTGATTATATTCAGAAACGTATGCTTCAGTCTTGAACTGTCCTGCTTGTCGTCCTCAGTAACAATTGAAGAATCCAGTCTCTGCTTCGTGAAGGAAATACGCATTTTTGTTTTTTTTTCGTTTTGTGCAACGTATAAAATTGGGACCCCGTTCCAAGCAAAAAAAAAGAATCCTTTATGGCTGAGTGCTAACTAATACGTGTGCGCTTGTAAATGTATTTTTCAATTGAATTATGGTGTTAACGGGAGTTGTGGCTGATGTGTGATATAAGAGGTATTTGATGAGGAGGAGGAGGAGGGGGAGGAAGGGGGAGAGAAAGCGAGTGAGAAGAGAAGTGAAATAATTGAAATTATAATCCAACAAAGCCATTTTTGAGAGATTAAATTGTCATCCCTTTAAACATCTTCATAACCGACACTTCCACCCAGAGTTTGCTTTGTTCGATATAGTTGAAAGCGCAAGAATACAAAAAAAAAAAAAAATTTCACTAATGAGACGCGACTGGAATATCGGCGACATACAAAATGAAACACGCTAGTGCTAATGATTCCAGTTATACATAATGAGCGTAACACCATATACTGCAGATATAAATTGAAACACATATTGAAAATGGTATAATAAAGAAGCAATTAAAGCTTTTATATAAAATAGGTAACGAGGACGAAATAAATTTAAGACGATTGAGAAAGCAACCCACACACGCCAGCACTAGCAATCACGCCAACATGCGTCGAAACTCAACCAAGATATCAGTTTTCAAGTACACTTAGAATAATGGGTTGATCAAGTTGAAAGTTTCTTGAGTTAATCTAACATTGGCATCGTAGTCAATGCTGTAAATACTGACGGAAGCAGAACAGTGAGTATCTTGAACAATAAAGTTTTCAGATGGTAAAGAACAGTCACCGTTGTTACAAGCCTTTAATGCATCAGCAACACCAATTGGTTGAGAGAAAACAAAAAGGTTGGAACTGGCATTGTACATCAAGTCAATACTGGTGGCATTTAAACCGGTGAATCTGGTCTTGGTCCATTTTGGATTGGTACAAGTAGGATCATCATGACCAACTAATGGGAAGTTGACATTAATACCAACAGCTAA
Organism: Hemisphaericaspora lyxosophila; assembly: GCA_030582855.1. Taxonomy (NCBI): domain Eukaryota; kingdom Fungi; phylum Ascomycota; class Pichiomycetes; order Serinales; family Debaryomycetaceae; genus Hemisphaericaspora; species Hemisphaericaspora lyxosophila. The sequence goes on from JAJMHC010000205.1 coordinate 8,517, forward strand.
TGGTAAAGCACGGTCGCTGTTACCTTGGGATTCGAAGACTTGATCAACGAATTCAGCAATCTTGGAACCTAAGATGGTTGGAGATGACATTGGATCGTTCATGTTTAAGTCATCTTGGTAGAAAGAGTTGTTGGTGTTGGCACCAGAGAAAGCAATAGCTGGGATATCTCTGTAGACAGCGTTGTATGAAGCACCAATGGTACCGGAACCAGTGAAAGCGGTTGGTGATAAGTTATCACCTTCGTTTGGACCAGAAACAACTAAATCGATCTTGTTAATGTTGAATTTGGTGGGTAAAAGGTAAGAAGCACCGAAAGCAACACACGAAGCTGGAGTACCGTTGAAGTACCAGATATGGTCATCGTCAACTTCATGACCCCAAGATGGAGAACCAGCTGGAGGATGAGAGAAACCACCATCAGTTTCTAAAGTTGGAGTTTCTGGAAGATCAAACTTACCACCGAAACCAGATCTTTGAGATACTGGAGCGACCATGTAAACATCATGACCGGCTTCCTTCAACTTGTAGTAAGTAGCTCTGATGTTGGTAGCAGCCCAACCATCATCGTTGGTTAAAAGGATGGTTTGAGCAAGGGAGGTGGAAGCTAAAAGCAAAGTAGCAATTGAAGTAATGAAGTTCATTGTAGCAGACTTGATTGTTTGGTTATTAAAGAATGTATATGCTTATGGAGTGAATAAGGTGTTTGTATTCTCTATTTATACTTTTTCAAGTGGGTATAAATTTTTCACTCCATCTCCGTCCCATCTTGGCTGCATTTCTCTGTTGACCCCTCGTGTGCTACATCTCCGTTAAAGCTAATAAAACCACCAATGGTGCCTTTGTTGGGTACTGCCTAAAGCGTTCTATTGACATTATGAAAATGTAATCAATCAGATTATTATTATTACAGTTTATTGTTGCAAATTATTTTCTAGTGATTATTTTTTCATGCGCTTCTGATTCCATTTAAGGAACGTGGCACATTAAGCGTTAATAATAATATTATTAATATTATTATTTTATACCAACAAAATAATATCTCTACCTTCCTTCCTTCCTTCAAAATGCGACAAACGTTTACGGAATTCGGTTGACAATCTCATCTCGAAGATGTTATGCCTTCCGAGAAACAGGGAATAATCTCTTTATGAAATCAGAAGTTATAATGACTTCCTCCTATTCTAACTGGCCCCAAGTCATCGTGGCCGCAACATGGGTTTGTAACCTGCGCTTGTAAGAGCGGTTCCAGGGATATTTGTTGCCCTAGCTTCATTAATTTCCGCGACACAGAAATAACTGCAGGGGTAATTTAAAAAGCGGCCTCTCAAATTAAATTTTGACTTCTCCTCCCCCCCCCCCTGTGTCCCCTTTTTTTTTGGGGTTTTGAGCAAACGTGGGGGGGAGATCGGGTGTCAAACCGATTTAGAACTACTAAGATTACTGAATCCGATGAGATGTCGCTCCTTGTCGGCTGTAAGATTCCGGGCAAATTCTTCCAGATGGTCCAATCAATATATTTTCTAATGTAGTCCTCTCTCTCTCCCCCACACCTTCATGGCCACGAGGCTTACTCACATACTCGTTTCACGTATATTTAGAAACTATTATCTAATTGAGTAAATGAGATGCATCGAAGGGATCGGTGTGAAAATTTTATGGGGCTTTCTTCAAGATCTTCCAGTTTTAATACTTTTGGAAATTTTGCAGATCGAAGTTGCTCTATTGGAAATCTCAGGAATGCGTCATCGGTACAGGATTCTGAATATCCAAAAGAACAGAAGATTGTACTGCTGCTAGCACATAGTAGATATACAATTACGTACAAGCAACTGCAATTATCAAAACCCCTCTACTTTTATGAACCAATTGGAAGATACTTGCTAAAGGCCCATCTACAGTTCGTGTTAGAAAAAGCTTGCTACTTTGTATTTGATGTAATATATAAAAGAAGATAATAAAAGACATAGTATGCTATATAATCTGTAACGCGGGCGAAGTGAAAAGGTATATCTTAATTGACATCCTCAATAGAAGTCGTCAATTTATTTGAATAATGGACCTAATAAGTCAAAGGTTTCGGAACCTAATTGACTGTTAGCAGTGTAATCAATGCTGAAAACAGAAACAGAACTGGAACAGATTTCATTGCTGACAACGAAAGTTTCAGATGGTAAAGAACAGTCACCGTTGAAACAACCTTGAATACCCTTACCAGTACTATAAGTGAAAACAAAAATACCGGAAGTAGCATTGAAAGCAACATTAGGAGTAATTGAATCTTCACCAGTGATTCTAGTCTTGACCCATTTTGGAGCAGTACAGGTTTCATTTTGGTATCCAACAGCTGGGAAGTTAACGTTAAGACCAACACCTAATGGCAAAGCACGGGAATTTTCACCTTGGGTTTCGAAAACTTGGTCAACGAATTGAGTGATCAAGTTAGCGTAGATGGTAGATGGTTCTAAGTTATCGTTCAAGTTTAAGTCATCTTGGTAGAAGGAGTTGTTGCTATTAGCACCAGAGAAAGCAATAGCTGGGAGATCTCTGTAGACGGCATTATAAGTAGCACCAATGGTACCAGAAATGGTGAATAAACCTGGGGATAAATTTTGACCTTCATTTGGACCAGAGACAACTAAATCAATTTGAGTTTGGTTCTTGAAGTAAGTTGGTAAAAGGTAAGAAGCACCGAAAGCAACACACGAAGCTGGAGTACCGTTGAAGTACCAGATATGGTCATCGTCAACTTCATGACCCCAAGATGGAGAACCAGCTGGAGGATGAGAGAAACCACCATCAGTTTCTAAAGTTGGAGTTTCTGGAAGATCAAACTTACCACCGAAACCAGATCTTTGAGACACTGGAGCGACCATGTAAACATCATGACCAGCTTCCTTCAACTTGTAGTAAGTAGCTCTGATGTTGGTAGCGGCCCAACCATCATCGTTGGTTAAAAGAATGGTTTGAGCAAGGGAAGTGGAAGCTAAAAGCAAAGTAGCGACTGAGGAAAGGAATTGCATTGTTGATGTTGTTGTTTGTTTGTTGTTGAACTCTGAATTTGAAAAGAAGAAGAAATTGAAGTCAATTCCATAGCTATTTATAATTTTTTGATCTTGGTGGCCATGGGGGGGGGGACACAATTTCCATTTGAAAAATTTCAAGAATCTATTATACCCTCGTGTGCTCTTAGTTAGGGATGCCTCGTATGTTATGCTATTGTCGAATACAAGTTGAAAACTTGACAATTGGTCAATTGTTGCAATATCCAAAGTATTTTTTATTGCTGCATAGAATATTAAAAAATAATTTATTAATATTTTTAGAAACGTGGGACATCCCCAGGGGAGAAACAATGAAGCCTCCTTATCAATTAATTTTGGAAAATAACGGTGTTACCTGATTAGGTCTATTGGATACAGATCGGATCGATGTATTTACATAGACTACAATGGCTCTTTATAGCATGAAGAATGTATTGCCGAATATAATAATGAATTATTATTTCAAATGAGCCAGGTGTTTGTCTCATTGACATGGCCCATTATGACCCGACAATGACGTTGGTAGGCAGGTATAATTATACTTTGGTTAGTACAATCTAGATTGTAAGACGTTTTGTGTTAATTTTCGACTGATTTGGAACCAGTTTACTCTGAAAATGACTTTAAGTAAAGGTTGAATATTATTGCAAATAATATATCTGCACAGATGCGCCAAATGAACGTGGGTAACCTACATTTTCAGACCAATACATGCCATGATTGTTAGAACAGGCAGGTTCCCTGTTTATGAAAGGCACTAATGTGATATGGGAGTTTGGACAATCCGGCTATGTGAATATCGATTAGGGGGGAACTATAGTCGTAAGGAGGTTATGCTAATTAGAACTCTTCCTTTTTCGTGTCCCATTGGTGCTGCAAATTGTTTGGTTTGGTTTGGTTTTTTTTTTTTGGCTGGTTAACACAGCAGGATTCCAAATATGGGCAGCCCGTAGCGACATCCCGGGCTCCCTAATTCGTCTTGGTCATGTAACTAATTTCTTACTTTTATTGTTTCTCGGTATCTTGCAGTTGGCTATTGCTTTCCAAAGAGTCTTTCATCCGTCCCTAAACTAACTGGTGGCTGGATAGGTTGGGCAATGGTGGTACGCTAAATAAAAAGAACGACATCCCCTTTTGTTCCAAACACTTCTTCTCTTACAAAGAACAACACAGCAACAATGGCTGATAAAATTAGAGGAAGGAATCAGTAATAATTTGTTAAAGTCAAAGACCATATCCATAGGTAATCCAGACACAACAGATACCAACGCCCTTCTTACCTAATATTGATAAACATACGCTCGCATCATTAGCTCATCACCATCTGCCACTATTATCTAATTCAATAGTGTTGAATGGCCACCCAGCATGATTATTCAAGCCAAACCTTATAAAGGCAATGGAGAAATTTCAACCCCCTTGGAATATTTTACACGATCAGAAAATGGCACTTTGCCTATATTAAATTTCTTTTACAAAGTAAATACACAGATATTGTTGTTTGACATTTTTTTTAATTGGACTCTTGATCCCAGGGCGATTAAACACAAACCAAGCTATTAAAATAATTGATCTAATAAACCAAATGTTTCTTTGTTCAATTCAGTGTTAGCTGTATAATCAATAGTGAAGACAGAGACAGCAGTAGAACAGACCCCGAGATAAATAACAGAACCTTCAGATGGTAAGGAGCAATCACCGTTGAAACATGCTTCAATACCTTTTCCAGGATGCAAGTCAAAAGAAAATTGAAATACCCCGGAAACCAGGTTAAACACAAGATTTGGAACCACCGAATTTTGTCCTGAAATTCTAGCTCTAACCCATTTTGGATCAGTGCAAGTTTCATTTTGGTATCCGACAGCTGGGAAATTGACATTAAGGCCAACACCTAATGGTAATGCACGAGAGTTGGAGCCCTGAGTTGTAAAGATTTGATTGACTAGTTCGGTGACTTTTGCAGCATAAATGGTCGATGGTTCTAATGGGTCATTCAAAGCTAAGTTATCCTTGAAAAATGAGTTGTTGGTATTAGCTCCCGAGAATGCAATAGCGGGAATATCTTTATAAACAGCATTGTATGTAGCGCCCATGGTACCTGAAAGGGTAAACAACCCTGGAGATACGTTGTTTCCTTCATTTGGACCAGAAACAACTAAATCGATCTTGTTAATGTTGAATTTGGTAGGTAAAAGGTAAGAAGCACCGAAAGCAACACATGAAGCTGGAGTACCGTTGAAGTACCAGATATGGTCATCATCGACTTCATGACCCCAAGATGGAGAACCAGCTGGTGGGTGTGAGAATTCCCCATCAGTTTCTAAAGTTGGAGTTTGTGGAAGATCAAACTTACCACCGAAACCAGATCTTTGAGACACTGGAGCGACCATGTAAACATCATGACCAGCTTCCTTCAACTTGTAGTAAGTAGCTCTGATGTTGGTGGCGGCCCAACCATCATCGTTGGTTAAAAGAATGGTTTGAGCAAGGGAAGTGGAAGCTAAAAGCAAAGTAGCGACTGAGGAAAGGAATTGCATTGTTGTTTGTTGTTTGTTTGTTTGTTGTTGAACTCTGAACTTGAAAAGAAGGAAGAGAACTCAATTGGATGTTTATTTTTAATTCTCGAGTTGGGAAGAGTTGGGGATATTATTGAAATTTGAATAGTCGCCTCAATCCTCGTGTGCGTTTTTTGTATGACATCTTATGGGGGGGAGATTATGATAAGCTTTGCATGTCAAGCTATTGTTCGCAAGGAGTTGCAAAAAAAAAAAAATAATAATTTCACTCACAACCACCACTAATGTATTAGTTGAAGACTAAGCAATACTTAAAAGTATGCTAAACAACAACAGAGGAAACGTGAGCTGATAATTTAGAATAAATGGGAAGTGGGGGTTGAAATTTTGCCCATCAGGTTTATTGGTCATTGATTTAATAATGTTCCTGTCTTCAAGCAAGCCTTATAGGTAGAAGTGATTCCAGAAATATTTGATGTATAAGGTTCAAGATCCACTGCCACCAGCCAAAGTTCAATCTAGCCAAAAAGATAATATAAATTTATTATTCTAGAGAGTCTATAAGATACACAGCTTAAGCTAAAGCAACCCCAAAGGCTTTTTCTTCAACTTCCTTATCAATTGGAGTGTCATCTCTATGGAATGGGTAAGTGTTGTATCCCAAGTTAGTAGAAGTATAGAAAGTACTTCTATCATACTTATTTAAAGGTAATCCCTGGGCGATTCTTTGGGGTAAATCTGGATTAGCAATGAAATTTCTACCAAATCCAATTAAAGTTCTATCATCTTCATTGGCATCAGCTTCAATTTGTTGCCAGCCTTCATCATAGGTATAGTTACCACCTCTAATGATGACACCTTTCCAAATATTATGAATGAATTGCAAATCAATAGCGGTGGTCTTTTCCATGGTCATATCGGCGAATCTACCATCAACTATATTGATGTAAGCCAAACCATGACCTTCTTCGGCACGATGTTGTAATTGCTTAACTATATAAGTATAATCTTCAACATAAGAAGGATTCACCTCGGGAGTTTGGAACAAATTAACTGGTGAAAAACGAATACCTAACTTCTTGGAATCGACGACAGTACATAAATGATCAATAAGTTCAAACACAAATCTAGCCCGGTTTTCAATAGATCCACCATATTTATCAGTACGCTTGTTAATCCCAGGATGAATGAATTGTTCAAATAAGTAACCACTGGCGCCATGTAATTCAATAAAATCAAACCCAGCCTTGTCGGCTAATTTGACAGCATTAGTGAATTGGTTGTAGATAAGATCCTTAATATCTACTTCAGTAAACGCACGAATTGGATTTCCAGCTTCAATAGCATCCTTTTCGGATTGTTCACTTATATAATTAGCAGAAGGACCAGTTAATGGTAAACCATTGGCCTTTAACAATTTAGCACTACCAACTCTACCTACTGCCCCCAATTGAACACAAATGACACCTGATTGTTCATGGACACTATCAACGATTTCCTTCCAGGCTTTAGATTGAGTTTCGGTAAACATACCTGGGATTGATGGAACACTGCCTTGCTCCAAGGAAATAAGAGTACCTTCGGTAATTAATAACCCTCCAGATTTGGCACGATCAGTATAATATTGTTTCATTAAATTAGTTGGCACCTGATTAGAAGCACGATGTCTGGTGGTTGGTAAATGGGCAATTCTGTGCTTTAAAGTAGTATCACCGATGGTAATAGGCTTGAACAAGTTGGAAGCTTGCAACTTTGATGAGGTCATTATAGTCTGTTATTGTATACTAAAGGAAAAACAAGTAAGATATTAAAGTAAGAGGAGGACTAAGTGGACTTCTCTAGGTATATTTATAGTTGCAAATTTTCTTCGATCCGAGTCGGGTCGAGCCAATTTCAGTAAAACAATGAAAATCGACAATATTCTTTTAGATGACACATTCTTACATTTCGATTAGTAATACAGGTAGAGATATGGGACACGACATTAGAACGTTAGGGAAAGTAAACAGAGCGGTTAAAATTTGTGGTGGTACCTGTTGTATTGCATTCTTTGCCTATCAATTGATTTGATGTCCAGAATGACAAACTATTTCTTGCGATTGGCTCTCTTCTAGTTTGGCATTCAAAATGCAATCAAACCCAACAAAAAAAAAAACATATACTGTTGTAGAATCAGTTTCTTCTTGTGCTGGCCGACACCTGAGAGGATACACAATTAGATTACAAGCCTTCTCGTGCCGTCCGAACTAGCTCCGATTGCAACATTCATGTTGGGCAACAAAAAAAAAGTTTTTCCGTTGTGCGTTCGGAAATAAACTATGGTGACACTTGTTCCTTCGCCCGTATCGGTTTAGAATGCCTAATGTGGATAATCTAGTTTCGCCCGCAACGATTCATTCGAACCTACTCATAAGTTGCAAATCAGAATCAATGGTTGACTACTAAGCCTTTCCCAAAAAAAAAGCCAGTTTTTGATTTCAAATCAAAGGGTAAAGTCTAATTAACGAGGAGACCGGTCACTCACATTTCTTGTAATTTTTTGCGCAAAAGTTTAAATAATCATAAAATTTAAATTTACCAGAGGATGTAGATCAGGTGGAGGAGGGAGGGAGGTAGGTATACTTGCTATACGGCAACCCCAAAAATAATAGAACCTTATAATTCATCACGGGAACGGTCAATTAATCCGCGAGCCTGGTGATGACTGCCACATTACTAGAACAATAAATTACTCGGAGTGCCTTGTGTGTTCCTATATAAGAAAACTAATTACCCCAAATAAAACCACAAGTTGAAATTTCTCAAAACGACCTGCTAATGTATCCAAACTAGATTCTTTCTCACAGTATACCCCCATAAGTATTGTTCCAACCATTCCTGGTTGGAACCTCATTGGCATGATATGCCAGCACCTAGTCTAAATGAATTTCGGAGCATTTCACGTGATTGAAGTGAAATACTTGTATACAAACTAATATTCCGGTTTCTAGAATCACATGACAAGATGTGCCCCCCACCCCACTCATAATTTTTCATCCTCGGATATAACTTCCCAGTTTTGTTCCCGTTCACCAATCTCCTCCACCACAGCAAAAGGAGAGGGAAAAAAAAAAAAGCACTGACAGGCCTTTCAAAACAATATAATGAACCATTTCATTTCTGATCTAGGAGAAAGTATATTCAATAATTTACTGCATTAGTCAATATTTATAGACATATAATCTACTGAAGTATCGTTATTGCTGTTTTTTGTTTTTGTTTTGATCTTGCTGAATATCCCATTTATTCTGGTATTTATCACGTTCCCCTTTTCTTTTTACCCCAGCAATCTAGACACACCCTGGTCATGGCCATTTTTTCATCATTAGCTGGTTTCTTTAGACGAAACAAACGAAGAATCATAATCACCAGTACTGTTGCTGTTTCAGTGTACTTATTAGTGAATGAGTTTGTTGTCAAGAAGTTTAGGAATTATCAGAATGCTTTAAGACAAGAATTAATATTTAAGCAACAGATTAAACAACGGTTTATTCAAACCCAACAAGATTGCTACTATACCATATTAGCATTATTACCAGTTTTGGCCGGTCCTATTGTTGACTATTTACCTATTGAATTAATCACCCAGGCTTTAAGATTGAAAAAGACTAATGGAAAAATCAAGAGTGGAAGTGAATTGACTAGTGAGAATTTGAACTTATTAGAAAATAATCATGATCCTGAATCTGAATTGGCTAAATATATGAATAAGTCGAAAATGGAATTATGGAATTTATTGAAAATTAAGACTATAACTAGAACATTAACCTTGATTTATTCTATTTCGGGATTATTATTGATTTCTAAATTACAATTGAACATTTTAGCCAGAAGGTCATATTTAGAATCAGCCATCATTATGGCAGGTGTTAAAACTAGCAATAATGATATAGATCCTCACGAAAATTATATAACTGAACAAAGTTACCTTTCATTAAGTTGGTGGTTATTGAATAAGGGATGGATGAACCTTAACTCAATAATTGAAGCTTTAGTGACCAAGAGATTTGAAAAGATTACTCCCAAGGCAGAATTGACCATTGGAGAATTTGATTCTATATTACAAGATATCATCAATGAGATCAATACCAACAATCGAGAATTTATTTTGGCTAATATTTTCCCCATTAATTATTCTGATTTGTTAGAGACGATGATGAACACCAATCCTGATTTGATGCATCAATTGGACATTCCAGATTCCAATTTATTAAAATTGATCAATGAAACTAATTCAATCATGTTGGATAGTAATTTGTATTTCTTTGATTTATTGAATAGTTCCATTTTAACCAATTTGAATATTTTATCATCCAATTTATCATTGGGATTAGGTAATAGTGCAATGGGGTCAAGTTTATTACTTTCAAGTGGAAATTTACAAGAAGATGAGAGCAATAAAAAGATTGTGGAAATTCCAAATAAAGCTTACAAGTTGGCAAATTTCTTAGCACAACTTTCTGTTCAAAATGGGATTATGATAGATAATGACAATCTTAAAGAGAAAACGACACAAGAACAACAAGACGAAGATGATATCCAAGGATTTATTAATAATTTGAACATATTAGGAGGTGGAAGTGCCACCGAAGGAGAGTTATCTGGTAATGTCTATATCAATAATTTGAATGAGTTGGATGATTTGGATGATTTTAGTGCAGGGATTTATTCAAATTTTGAATAGAATATAAGTGTATTTTTTCTTTTTTTTTTGTTTTTTTTTTGGCATTACCCCGATTGACTTTTCTTTTGGACTTTCCGTAGTAAGTAACTTTGACTGTATGTTAACCTAATAAAGATAAGTAAGCATACATATTTCTCTGTTATACTTTCATGGTAACTGATATTTTGATATACTTGTCAGCCGAAAATCAAGAAGCAACAGGAGAGACTAGGGATTGCGCCGCACCTATAGTGGCGCTGAAAATTGAATTCGTTTTTCTCGTATTAAAACAAAATCACAGAACACCGGTTATTTTTATCAATCTCATTGTCTGCTTCATTAGTCACACATACACACCACCAGTGATAATGTCTTCATCTCCAAAAGTTATAATCGTGTCATCTGATGATGAAAAGTTCCCAGTTGATCAACAAATCGCTGAAAAATCAATCTTGATTAAGAATATGATCAATGATTTGAATCCAGATGGTTTACAAGACGATTTTGAAATCCCCACTCCAAATGTTAGAGCCTCAGTGTTGTCCAAGGTTTTGGAATGGTGTGAACACCACAGAAATACTGTATTCCCAGAAGATGAGGATGATGACATTAAAAAGTCTGTCCCGGTTGAAGAATGGGATAGAAACTTTTTAAAGGTTGATCAAGAAATGCTTTATGAAATTATTTTGGCCGCTAACTATTTAAATATCAAGCCATTGTTGGAATCTGGATGTAAGATGGTTGCTGAAATGATTAAAGGTAAATCTCCAGAAGAATTGAGAAGGACCTTTAACATTGTTAACGATTTTACTCCAGAAGAAGAAGCTGCTATCAGAAGAGAAAATGAATGGGCTGAAGATAGATGAGTCCAACCAGTTGTATAATTTATTTTCTAGTTGTGTTGAATATGTGAATTATTGTTTTGAAATGTCTCTAACATTGTGTAGGTGTTTATCCCTCTCGCTCTAGGTGTTTCATATACCACCGTGTAGTTAGCCAAGGTGATACAAAAAAACAAAACCCACTCCAGAGGGGGTTTTGAACCAAGTACACTACTTGTCCAGAGAGAAAGCTTTTTTTTTCTTTTTCTTTTTTTTTTTTGTCTTTTCTCTCCCGTCAGGTTTTCTTGCAACCAAATTCTAACCATACCACAACACCAGTGATAGGAATATAGAGTACATCAATCATTAGCTGGTCAGGTTATAGGCATGGAGTAGGATCCCCCTAGAATTATATAATCACATACATTCCTTTAATACTTAAGAGCGTCCATTTTATTAAGTTTTTAACCCTCATAACAAGACACTATTGAACCCCTCCCCGCCATGTCGTCACAAGTATCATCCAAGTCGAGTTCTTCCAATGGCGCCAACCCTGAATTTCAGTCTTATCAACTACAAACAATCCCCAGCCTTTCAATAGATGAACTAAGTGAATTGGAAGCCAATCTCTCCAAAGAATTCAAGTCTTTATCTAGAGAATATCTTGTTTCTAGATTATCTCGAATAAACACCATGATTGAGAAACTTAATATTCTGATTAGATTAGCGAGTGCAAATGATAAGAACTGGTTAACAATTTTTAATTTTGAGGTTGAGACTATTAATAATATAAGAACTAATGTGGAAGATTTGGTTTTAGAAAATATGGGATTGTTGAGTGGGAGTGGAAGTGGTGGTGGTGGTAGTGGAAGTGGTGGTGGTGGTGGTGATGCTAGTAGTAGCGCTAGTGGTAATAGAGTAGATCTTTTAAAATCTTTTGATGAATATGAAACTGAATTACGAGAAATATTTAACAGCTTACAAAGTCCTTTAGATTTTGATGATATGTTAATGAATAAAGGTGAAGAGGATAAATTATCATCAAAACTACCATATCCATATCTTTTTAATCAAGTATTTAACCCACATAAAGACATTTTAAAAATGATTATTAATGAAAAAAATTATCAACAACAATTGATTCACAATAACCTGAAAGGGAATTCAATAATTATATGGAAACAATATTATAATGACTTACAACGGAAAAGACAAGAACTAATACAGAAGACAAATGAAGAATTGTTTGAATTATATAAAGAGTTTCATCATTTAAATGTTCAGAAATACATCAATCATACCAATAAGTTATATTTCCGATCAGTAGCCACTCCTCATGACATTATGGCATCACTTGAATTGGGTGATGTAGATGAAGAAAAGGTAAATACTTTAAATTCCCAAGATTTATCAAAAATTGTAAGTTATAATCATGATTCCGATTATGTTAACCTTGATACTAGATTTCTTGCCAATAAAAATAGAATTGAATTAACTACTATAAGGAGATCAATTGCTGATAAATCTTCTAAAATTTGTAAACTTGAACATTCAAGAAGATTGCTTACCCAGAAATATTCAACCAGAGGTGTACTATCATCACAAACTGGTCCTTGTGATGGTTTAGATGATGAAGATATTGCCAATGATATTTCCTTATTAAGAGCCAAGATTGAACAATCGGGTGAGACTGACGATGAAGATTTATATAGTGCTACTGATGACGAAGATTCTGATGAAGATCCAGAAAAAGATGAAGATAGCGATGAAGATGATGAAGACGAAGAAGAAGAAGAAGAAGAAGAAGAAGTTGAAACGGGATATTTCCTTGATGAGTATGATTCTGATGGATATGGACAAGACAGAGAACTTAGAAATAACTATAAACGACTCCTAAATGTGAAGAATAACAAGTTGGGCGGATTGAAAATGCCTTCACTACCCCCATTAGAGAAGTTTCCAAGTCTATAAAGAAAAATTTCTGTATATTTAATCCTTTTCTAAAAGAATACTAGCATTTTTCAAGTTTGCTTCTTCAATAGACAAATCTAATGAATCTATAAATTTAAATGATTTATTTGAACTATTTGATAAATTGAATTTATCATTGGGTTCAACCCCATATTCGGTAGGATTTTCTTGTAATACATATTTCAACCATTCAAAGATGATGATTAATTTATCAGAAGTACGTAATTTTCGTACTAATCTCTTACCATTAGGGAATCTAATCTGCACTCTTGTAGTGGGCTGAGTAACGTCAGGTTCTTCATGATTAATTGGTTTGATTGAGTTGAATGGATCCCGGGGAACTGGAGGTGGTGCTTCTTCTTCTTCTTCTTCTTCTTCTTCTTCTTCTTCTTCTTGTACCGGGGGAGGAGATGAAGAAACTTCAGGCATATCATCAACATCACTATCATCAAGAGCAATTGCATCATCGATGGTATTTCCATTATTTCTCTCCATGATAGATTGTTTCATCGCCAATTCGATCTGCTGTTCTTCAGACAAACTATCTGGATCTATTCTAGGCTCATGATTAACTAATGGATTATTTGAATTTGGCGCTAATGAGAACTTATCCAAGAAATCATGAACTTCTTTTATCCATTGATTTATCTTGGGTACTTCACCATCTTTCCATTTCATGAGTCTTTCTCCAGTTAATGGGTCCAAGATTGCTATATGAGGTAATGCATCTGCATGATAAAAATTAATATAATTTTCTCCGTTACTTGAATCATTTTGATATTGTAAAAAGATAAAATCATCTTTAACCACCTGTTTTACACGATCATTTGACCAGAAATCACGATTCATCAATTGACATTGGAATTCGGTTGAATCTTGGATATTTATCAAGATCCATTTATTAGTTTGTTTACCTTGTTGTTTTGCCATATCTAAACTTGCCATTGTCATGATATCAAATGGAGGTCGAAATAAATTAGCCAATCTTCTTTGAGCGGAGGTGAGTTCTTGTTCACGAGTTTGACGGAGTTGTCCTCTACGATTTCTGGGGATTACTTCGATGTTGTCATCGTCGTCGTCATCGTCTGAGCCGATAATTTGAACTCCATCGTCATCATAGTTATGGGGGTGGTCATGATCATCAGCATGATCTTCATCTTGGTAATCATGCTCCATTTCGTCAATATCAGACCCTTCCCCATCATTATGATCACCAAAGTTGTACCTTTGATGAAAGATTCCTTCTCGTCCACTTCCAAACACATCAATGGGCCTATTTTGAAACTGGCTCATCATCATGGGATTATTAAACCCAGTAAATCCCGGTTCAACTAACGTCTCGTGTCTATGTATATTAGCATCAGCTTCTCTTACATTGTCATCAGTGTTGTCTGCATACGCCTCCTGTTGTAACCTTCTTGCCAATTCTTCATCCTCATTATCAGAAGGGATTATATCAGTGGCTGACTTTGATTGCCCTCCATTTGCTCCACCCGATTCCATGAATAAGGTGACGGCGTATTCTAAATCACCGCCAGTCAACTCCAAGAATTGCTTAGCTACTGCTTCATCGTCAATTCCAGTGACAGCTAAGAAAGTAGGTATTTGTTCATCCATATTGATGGGGTTGTCTGTCTGTCTGTCTGTCTATATGTCTAAGGTACTGTGGTTGGAGTATTTTATTTGTATGGGCAAAATGTCGTTTCGGCGCTCCTGCATTCCAGTACTGTTTGTTTAAGCGGGACAAAAAAAAAATAAAAAAAAAAGAAATAGAGTGGAAACGCCTTATGAGCATATCATCCTGTACGAGATGCGACATTAATGACTATTCTTTTTGTTTCTTTTTTTCCCCATTCTAATTTCTCTTCTGTTAAGAGAGTCGGTTTGAGTCTGTCTGACTGTTCTCTCTCATTCTTTGTCTGTCTGTCTGTCTGTCTGATTTCTCTTTAGTCGCATCAGATTTTCTTTTTTTTTTTTTTGATTTCTTTGTTACAAGGAAAGAATAACCACCAACAAGACTACTACTACTACTACTACTACCAAGACTACCAGTACTGTCTATTGCCACTGCCTATTGCCTCTGCCACTGCCACTCTTTAAGTTCTAGTTAGTAAGTTATACTTTCCCTGGTTGTGTTTTCATATCTTCATCAATAGGGACAACGTCTGCAACCACTACCTCCACCACTACCGTATCACTATCAGATAGTTTACAACCCTTTGGTCTGACTCACTTCACATCACTTCAGTCAGACAATACCTTCAACTCACCCTTGTCTTGTTGATCACCCACTTGCCACATCACCACTATTCCTTAGTGCTCTTCTCCTACCCGTTCATCCAAATCACCGGTTCGGTTTTTACAACCTCGCAATTTATATACGTGTTAGTATAGTCAACCTTAGGCTCAGATTACATTTGCAGCACATCAACACTACCAACACCATCATCACCCACCTGGTTTGTTAATTAAGTTCCTACAAACGCCACTCCTCCCCCACAACTTTCTGCATTATTACGACTTTTTAGAGTTTATTCCAAACATACAATTCCAACTCCTTTATGAGAATTTAATAATTTTAACGACACCACCCCCAGATTTCTAATTTTACCTTTTGCATCATATATATATACACTTACACGGCGCATTTACCCGAAACGATAAACATACACACACATATACATACCCACATACGTATACTACTACTACTACTACTACTACTACAGCTGTTACTACTTCTTGGTACTTCCTTCAATTCCCTAACTATTTATATTTATTACAAAAAAAAAACACCACAACAACTTATTAGAATTCGTTTCCGTTCCTTATTAGAAAATTCTTAAAAAATTCCTTAGCTTATTTACTTGCATTTCCACCCCTTCCCCCTCCCCCCAAAGACTTATATATATACAAACACAGAAGTGCATAATAACATACAATGGATCAGTTTGAACAGTATGATAAAGGTAAATTATTACGAGACAGATATCTTAAAGTTAGCGATATAAGCGAAGGCTCCTATGGATTGGTCTCAGTCGCTAAAGATACCCAATTTAATAATAGACTAGTTGCTATTAAATTCATATATCCACTTGATTATAAGAAGAATAGAGACAGCGAACGACAACAGCATCAACAACAACAACAACAGCAAAATGCATCGCGTCCCTCTTCAAGCCCAGCTAAATTTAGATCAGCAGAAGTTGAACTAATCGATTCTGAAACCTGCCCCAAACAGCAAGAACAGGGTCAAGAAAGCAATAATGGAAACGCTAAACAATATAGACAGTCAATTGTAAACAGTTTGCTTTCCGAAGCTCATAAAGAAATCAAGGTTCATAAAATTCTCGGAGATCATCCTAATATTTCTCAATTGATTGATCATTTTGATTCATGTTTGGTATTGGATTTCTGTACCCGAGGTGATTTATACGAAGCCATTCATAATGGAAATGGGCCTGCTACTACTCAAGACATTAAGGATGTATTCCAACAAATTTTACATGCTGTTGAATTTTGTCATTCACATGGTGTTTATCATCGAGATTTAAAACCGGAAAATATCTTAATTAGTGAAGATTGGACGATTAAATTATGTGATTGGGGTTTAGCTACCACCACCAAGTTCATCACCAATAAGGATGAATTTGACATTGGTTCAGAACGATACATGGCCCCTGAACTATTTGATAATAATTTAGAATCTTATGATGCATCAAAGATTGATATTTGGTCACTTGGGATTATTTTATTAACATTAGTGTTTCATAAGAATCCATTTCAAGTGGCTAATTATTCAGATAAACGATTTATTCAATTTGTAAATAATCGAGAAGCTTTATTTGATATTTTTTCAACCATGAGTGGAGATTTATTTTCCGTGTTGAGATTTAGTTTGACTATTGATCCTAATAATCGTGATTTACAAAGTATTGCCAATGAATTAAAGTTGATTCGATACTTCACCATCGATGAAGAGTATTGGGCAAGTGATTATGAAGAAGGCGGAGAAGAGGAAGAAGGAGAGGAAGAGATTGAAAGTAATGAAGAATACGCTTCATATGATGAATCTGACGAGAAACCACTTTCAGTATCTCCAACTAAACAATTGAATCAATTTAAACCTAAAGATATTACCCCATCAGTGTCAATTACAAATTTTGATGACCAACCTCATCATCACCAACATCATCATCATCATCCTCACCACCAACCAAAATCTAGTTTGTCCAAGACTCCAGATCTTTTGGATGACGTTCATTATCAAAAACATCAACCTAGATCAAGTGTGACTAGAACCCCAGATATTTTGGATGAAATTCCTCATAATCATAGAGCAGATGCACTTTTATCTTCGAACACTCATGTTAAACCTATTCCTATCAGTGGGTCTGGATTTAGATTTATTCGTAATACCAGAAAACCATTGAATGTTGCTTCATATAATCAGAATTCTAATATGAATAATCGATTTGGTAACTATAACAATAACAACAACAACAACAATAATAATAATAAGTATATTCGTGAGGATTTCTTTACTCCAAAGTCAGTGTTTAATCATTATATGGATAAGTATGGAGAACAGAAGTTTGGTAAACAAAACATTAATAATATGAATGGAGAAAGAAGTGAACAGAAGAAATATAAAATTGCTACAAGAACTTGGAAGAAGAATTATCATAAAAAATATAACAAGTTTTGTTATCAACAACATAGTGGTTCTCCACAACAGCAACTGCAACTGCAACTGCAACTGCAACTGCAATATTATCAGCACTCCACCAATAACGATTCACATAATCATTATCAAGGAAACCGTCGTAAATCAAGACTGTACTCTACTTCGAAATTAAGAAGAGTATATCAAGGTTCAAGTTTGGCATCTGGTACTTCAGTGCCTACTGATATCAATTCGACCAATGTTCCAAGTTTACATCATCCATCGCCATTGATTCTGACCAGTTTAAATAACAATATTAGTAATTTATCAACTTCAGGGAAATATATTCCACCATATTTGAGATCCCCCAATTATCAGAGATCACCAGTGATTGAGCCATTGATGGAAGAATTGGATCATCTTTCACTAGGTCATAACAATAATGATTATGACGAAGTATTCCATTTAGAAGATGATTTTGATTTACGTAATGGTAATAATATCAGTGTAAACTCAAATGGTGGTGGTTTATTTAGTGAAACATATGGTGGACATCATCGGAAAACTTCTTCTATCGAGAATAGAAATATCTATGGATCAGGATCCAATGGTCATAGCAATGGACCATATTATGGAGGCAGAAGAAATTCTACAGCTACTGCTACTAGAAAGGCAATATTTGGTGAATCGTCTCAAATAAATAGTTTTGCAGTTGCTGGTGGAGGTGGAGGTGGTGGTGGAGTTGGAGGTGTTGGTGTAGGTAATAGTTCTGCCCCGCCACAATTGTCGACTTCTGCGAGTAGCACTACTAGTGGCAAGTACATTCCTCCATTTAGACGTGGATCAGTAGTGGCTACTGCTAGTTCAATAATGAAAAAACCCGCTTCAGATAATAAGAAGACTACTAGTATTCCAGTTGTTATCCCCACGGCTGCTTCCAATGGTGGTTCTAATACTACTACTACTACTACTACTACTACTACTACAAACAAGCCATTTTCAGTTACAGAAGTTGGTAATAACAATTCGGTATCTTTGATAGGCTCACAATGGATTACCACTTCTTATAAGAAAGACTGGAGTGATTATGATGATTAAAGAAGCCAAGGATTGGTTTGTGTGGGTGTGTGTGTGTTTTTTTTTTCTGGTTTTTTTTAACAATTTTTTTTTCTTAAGAAGTGTATAATTATAATAAAGAGTTATATCATGGAGAGAGAGAGAGAAAGTAATGCGTGATGCAATTTAGATGTAATGTATAACATGACCCTGTATTTATGCACTCTTACTAAACTCACCATAATTTGAAGGGCAATGAAATGAGGCCCTGGGTTCATTGATTGGGGATTTTTTTGCCTAATTGGGCGTTTCGGTAACACCAACTTTGTGGAATGTTTCAGGTGGATATCTGAAACACATAGTTAACCGAGAACTTGAAACAGGGTATAAATACCCTGAAACATCCATTGGGGACTAAACATGCAAAACATTTTCTCTTCTCTCCTCTTACTCCTTTCGCCAACAACTCTCAAACATTCACATACAGATACAAGAACGAGGACACATATCTCTCTCTCGTCCAGTTTCATAACAATTATATCACCATTACTACAAAAGCACAGTTAACGACATATTCGTTATATAACTTTCGCGACACACCTGTTCATTTGCGACATAGTCCACCAAACAGGAAGGGGAAAATACAAACCACGAGAGACTGACACCACAGGATTCATATACCGTATTTTTAAGGAGGATTTAATGATCAATAAATTAGACCCCATAGTTTGTACATATCCAATTACATTTTATTGCTTAATTAACTTTCCTTTGACCTACTACGTTATTTGATTGGAAGATCAACAACTATATAACTCAATAATTATCCCAAACAATAGCAACAAGACAATAGAAATAGCAAGGTACACATTCCTCCAAAAATATTTACAATGTCATCGAACAACAGAACAGATATACCGGAATCTGATGAAGTCAATTTACAAGTCGAAGTTAAAGAATCATTACGACTAATTGAAGATTTGAAATTCTTCTTGGCTACTGCTCCAGCTAATTGGCAAGAGAATCAAGTTATAAGGCGATACTATTTAAATCATGATGAAGGATTCGTCAGTTGCGTATATTGGAATAATCTATATTTTGTAACTGGTACTGATATTGTTCGTTGTATCGTTTATAAATTTGAACATTTCGGTAGAAAGATCATTGATCGAAAGAAATTTGAAGAAGGGATATTTTCCGATTTAAGAAATTTAAAAGTTGGTACTGATGCAATATTAGAACCTCCAAGATCTGAATTCTTGGAATTCTTGTTCAAGAACTCGTGTTTAAGAACTCAAAAAAAACAAAAGGTATTCTTTTGGTTTAATGTACCTCATGATAAATTAATGGCCGATGCTTTAGAACGGGATTTGAAAAAGGAAAAAATGGGTCAAGCTCCCACTACCGTTGCCAGTAGAGAACCAGCGTTATCATTCAATTACGATGAATCTCAAAACTTATACTCTCAATTGGCAAAACATATGGAAATACAAAAAGGATTGAATGATATTGAATCGAATGATGACAACTATCCTAGTGGGGGTAAGCAACAACCTCGAAGTGACCAATCCTCTCCAGAATATACAACCACCTCGAGATCAAAACGAGACGAAGAGTTTGGTTACTTGAATGAATCAACACCAGCGCAATATAAAACATCTTCCGATTACGAAGATGATTTCCCCTTGGATTATCTTAATAATAGCAACGTCAAACAAGATGATTATATTACCCTAGATTCAAATTATCAATCTGGCGCATATATTGACGAGAATTATGATTCATTCCTAGATTCTACCCTTTTTGTCCCTCCTAGTCTGGGAGCAATGGCAACATCATCGAACCCAGTTGCCCTCAACGATGAATATTTAATTGAACAAACCCAACCCCTAAAAACTCCCCTTCTACCCATTTCAGCCTCCAATTTAAAACCAAGATCAGCAAAACTATTGCCATTACTTTCTTCAAAAGGAGAAGAATTCTTCCCCGCCTTTCCACTATCAGCCAAATATCAAACCAATTTTGGACAAGCTCAAATAGCAACCCCAGCATTCCTTAAGCACCAACCAGCATTCGTTCAACCCCCCTCGGCATCAGTGGCTCAATTTTATGACCCAGGAGTTTTTTACCAAACTAGCGAATTCCCAGTTTCGTTCAATGTAATCCATCCTGAAAGTGAATATTGGGCAAATCTCGCTCCAGCAACTGCCACCACCTTTGCGCCGGCTTATGATGCCTTTCCGGTGAATTCTTCATTTATGTTAATGAGTAATGAAGGTGGTGAATATCAAACTATGAATAATGGAATAATGGTCCAGCGACAACCACCATCGGCCCAAGCTCAATATTTCTATCAGGGATTACATGCTGCTCGACAAAATGCAGTACAAAAGAAGCCACCGGTGTCTGCCCCACCTCCACCACATCATCAGAGAAATGTGAAGAACAACAATAATAACAACAATAACAACAACAATAATAACAAACCATTTCATACAAATGGGATCCATAAGAAGACAAATCACGTAGATAATAAGGGAACAGTAGTATATGGAACTGCAAATGATGTGGTTGGCTCGAAGGCGACTAGAGTGGTGAACATAACCAAGCATGAGGCTGCAAGTTAGTTTGCAGGGAGAGGTAGATATAGACATTTTGTAATAAATATACAAGTTGAAAAGAAAAACAAAAAAAACTTAACATAACAACACACTTCTATACACTCTTCTGACTATACATTTCAATTAGCTTTTGCTGTGATACTGGCCTCTTTGATTTCATTTCATCCAAAGTTTTTCTCGTCTCTGGTGTAAGCTTCAAATTCTTCATTAAACTACCATAACAAATGGTAGCAGAAACTCTGAAATCAACTTGATTACTAGCGAGTAATTTCCCAAAGATACGATCCAATCGATAAATTTTACCACTATCTATATTGGAATCTTGCGATAATACTTCCGATAAATAATTTAAACAAACAAGCAGAACACTGACTGTTGACTCTGAAGTTTCTAAGCATTGTAATGCCAATTCTTCCATTGTTTTGTTACCCAGTTGAGAAATATTATGGAGAATATCATTCCAGATGAAATATATTTCACTTTGTACATCTTCATTTTCACATGTTTTAATAAGCAATGCCCAAACTTTTCCCATATCTATAGTATCATCATATTTTAAATTTTGATTAAATAGTACTAATCCTTCCATCACTTGTGACTTGGTTAAATTATTCAAATCTTCAAAAAAAGTCCAAAGACAATTGGCTAGTGTGTATTTCCCACCGTATAGGAAATAATCGAAAAACTCAGCCGTGGCAGTAGGAAGGGTTTTTAACATACAAACTAACCTCAAGGCATTTCCAGTAGCATCTTGTTTCTGAGCAAACTCTAGGCAACACGTTTTAAATTGTTCAATATCCCAATTTGTTCTCGAATTAAAGATTTCATGGTCATCGTACCTTTGTAATTGATGGCATTGCCAATCCACCACATCTTCAGTCTTTTCATTTTCTTTATCTTCCAGATTGTCTTCATAAATGGGAATCTTTTTGGGTTTGCTTGAGATTGATTTTAATGGATCCATCTTCTCTAACATGTTTTGGATATCGATTAATTTTTCAGTAGATGGTGGTGGTGGTGGTGGTGGTGGTAGTATAGCTTTCTCGTCGATTGTAACTTGGGCAAAATCATCAATCAACTCCTCAGACTTGTCAGGTGTAACCGAAACCATCTCAACATCCTCCTCTTCTTCAATAATAGGAATATCATTCTTAACTGTACCATCATGGGATGTTGTGCTGAACACATTGCCTGGAGCTGACCCATGTCCAATATCGTTCTTTACTTGCCTAGGCGGGATAATCATGGTAAAATCAACTGGTTTCTTCACCGGTGACATCATAAATCTAGCAGCATCGGTGGGGCGTACTTCAGTCAAGTCAAACACATTCTTGTTTAATGGAACGTCCTGAGCAACTATTCCATCAAGACCAACCACATTCTCCACTTCTTCTTTGGTTTCTTTATCTGCTTGTTTTAAGGCGGTATGAAACGCGGTAGTGTCGATACTATAAAGTTGACACAATAGTTGGCACAATGTTTTATATCCATTCTTTTCCTTGAAATAGATCACAAGGTTGATGGAGGCATCCAATAACTTTGGAAGCATAGTATCAGATATT
Organism: Hemisphaericaspora lyxosophila; assembly: GCA_030582855.1. Classification (NCBI taxonomy): domain Eukaryota; kingdom Fungi; phylum Ascomycota; class Pichiomycetes; order Serinales; family Debaryomycetaceae; genus Hemisphaericaspora; species Hemisphaericaspora lyxosophila. The sequence goes on from JAJMHC010000205.1 coordinate 31,471, forward strand.
GGCACCACTTTGTTTAATGCAATCAGAATTATTTCAGTCAACAGATTCACGATAATATAACCGAAATCTACAGCATGTACAACCATTTCACTATCATAGAGGTTTTTAGTGTTGGTGAAATCGGAAATAAGTTCAACAGCAACTTCATAGAACTCGGAAGGTGATATATTTGAAGTGATTAATCTGACGTTTTTTTCATCAATTCTAGGTAACACCACACAACAAACTCGTAAAAGGTCAGGCGAAGTAAATAACTTGGAAGCGGCAGCGAATAGTTTCTCTGACGAGGTGAGTAAAGGTCTCAATAATATCGGGTATCTAAGTGATGTATGCCTAAGTGAGTGACTGATTCCTTCTGGTAACTCTTCATTCCCCTTCAAGGCATAAGCCAATAAACTAATGCCTTCTTCCACAACGTTTGCATCTGACGAAGATAAGAAATCCACCATTGGATCTGTACCATTGTGGAATGAGAAGGTTTTGGATGCATTCTCGCTAATAGGAAGGTTTATGGATTTTTCGGTCATTTTCTCGGTCATTTTCTCGTTATTTGGAACACTAATCGGATGCTCTGGAATATTCTCTGTTATTGTTTCTGAGGGAATGTGGCTGTGTTTCTTTCCTAATTCTTTGGCACTGACAGAACGCATTTTTGGACGTGATGCTGCGGTATGATTCAGGTGGTTGATAGACCAACTCGCTGCTCTGGACACCTTGGGAGGTTGCAAAGGAAGGTTATCAGTGGTACTAGGTGTAATTTCTCTTCCATTTCTTGATGGGATTCTAACTTTGGGATTTAAACCTAAAGGAACAGAAGTTGATCTCTGAAATTCGTCTCCCTGACCAGAACTTGACCCACTTCTTTTGAATGGTGCTTCCCTCCTCCGGATAGCCGTCTTCAACAATGTTCTACTACCAGGGGCTGAGTCTGGTCTTGTTTGGCTTGATGGCTTGGATCTCTCAATGGCCTTCACAGTAGTTGAATCTAACTTCTTTACTAACGCCTCCGCATCCCCTGGAAATAGATTAAACAAACACCAATAACATTCTTTTGCCACTTGTCTGACATTGGGATTTGCATCTTTGAGCACTTTGGTTAATACTTTTGACGTGCAGTCCATGAGGTAATTACCATGACTTTCGATAAATTCATGGTCTCCGCCAAACCTTAAAAACATTATTTGAAGCCAAATACAAGCATGAGATCTTGGTTGATAATTTCTTTCTTCCGAGGCACTTACAATACGTTGAATAAGCTTTTGGTTGTATGATATATTTGTATAGAATGCTGAAAGACACATGTTGGCGTTATTTGATGTTATGGCTTTAGTTGACGAACAAAGTTTAAGTAAAGTTGGGAATACTAACTCTGCCACTGGGTCAAATTCCGCTTTTAGAATAATGGCACATTCTTTTAATAACTGACATGTATGAGTTGATAAAGTAGTACGAAGTGAATTGGCACCTTTGCAAATTCCAGGCGCTAAATCTTTTAATGCTGCAACTAAATCTGACATAAGCAAATTTGATGCATCACCGCGTATAATTGATCTGACTTTAACTATGCTATTTTCTCTGAGCTTCCAGTTGAATTCTGTTTCCTTACCTTCAAAACAACCTGAGAAGGAATTGAAAATGTTGAAAAGTGAATCTGCATCTGCTATATCCAAATATTCTATAGATGGGTCTAATTGGTAGTTGACTTTTTGTAAGAAAGCGGACAAGGCAGTACTCATACCAGGCTGTGTCAAAGGTTTTTCTTGTGGGTCATTCTTGATTGTGACATCAGTGAATGTTTCTTGATACCTAGGAGCTGGGTTGGAAAACAGATCAGGGAACTTGCGTGATTCTTGCTGGTGTTGTTGTTGTTGTTGTTGCTCTTTGCTCGTATCTTGCGCTGCTTCTTCTGATTGCGTTGAATCATTATTGCCAAGTAGATTGCTATATTTGCATCTAATATATGGGGGAACATTTTGAACTTCAAATTCTCGTACTAAATCTGTTCGGTCCAGTTTCAATTGATAAAAATCATCAAGTAAACTGCGAATTGCATTCTTAATTTCCATGGTGGCTTTATCGTCCAAAATCAATCTAACTAGTTGTGGGATGAAGTTTCCTAACTTAAAGTTTGGGCTTATATCTTTAACAATATGATTTAACCAAAGAATTGATTCAAGGATAAGACTCGTATCATTAGAACGGGATATATCACTTGCAATTATACTTTCAACCTCTGTTCGTGCCGCCAACCAATAATTTTCCAAAGCACGTTTGGCCATCGCTACCACACTCTTGCTTGAATTTCCCAAACATAAAATCAATGGAGGTACTACAAGAGTACTTTGATCTTTCAATATTTTATCGGTAGTATCTTGAACACCAACTCTCTTAATTAAGTAGGAAAGGGCTGTGAGACTACCCGACAGGATATTGGGATTAGTAGATCTGACTGCAACAACTAGTGCTTCCATATATCTTGGAACTGGTTCTAGATCGATTTTATCTCTTTTTATATGAGCCTTAAGTCTTTGTATACATTCCAACTTCATAGAAACATCCGCATCATTTGAGGTGACCGTGTCGTATATTTCAGCCGCTGAAGGGGGTCTTGGCGTCAGCATGTTGGTCTTTTTCTTTCTGTTTGTGCTGTCTGATGAAGAGGAAGAAGAAGAAGAAGAAGAGGGTTCATAAGTAAATAATGAAGCGCGTTACATTTAAACTTTTGTTTACAATTTTTTTTTTGTCCGTCGGCTTAACGCCGTTGAAGGTCTCAAAATGGTACAAAAACGACATATCATCACTGGCTGTCACAGAGTGAGAGAGTGTGAGAGAGTGAGAGAGAGTGTGAGAGAGTGTGTGAGAGTGTGAGAGAGAGTGAAAGAGTGTGTGTGTGACTATGCTAGTCTGACGTTATAATTACATTACTATTAAACTATTGTCTATTTAAAGTTTGGTTGATATAAACCACATAAAACCTAGAACAACAAGTGATACTCCAGCCCCTAACTGAGCCTGGAGCTTAGAAACATCTACAGTTCTCTTAGAGTTCTCATCACTGTCAAAACTGAACTGAATCTTCCCTCGCTTGACGATTTCTGGCTTCTCCTGAGTATTGGTGATATTCTTAGAAGGAGATACTAAGTCGGTTTCCACATCATCCACAATTACCTTTTGAATATTGCCAAAGAAATCAGTTAACAACACTTCACTGATATTTCTTTTAAATAAATCTGTTCTTATCCCTGGGTTTGAATGAACATTGGCAAAAGTAAATTCGGCAAATAGCTTATCCATAGTTTCTTTGGAATCCTTAGTTATTTTCTCAAGGTATTCTAAAGTATAGTATGTAAATCTGTCAATGACAGCTACACCAATATCCATGTCTGAATGATGTGAATATGAAGATTCGTCGAATGCTGATGACCCCACTGATAAGATATTAGGGGAATAAATCTTCTCATACATAGTATTTGCTTGACAGGTATCAATCATAAAGAATATTTCATTATATCTCTTCTTTTCATGCATTTGGGCAAATGCATCAGCTAAGTCATAGGCACCAATTTCTTCTGCGTCTTGGAATTTCAAGAATTCATTACCTCCATGACCTGTCAAATAAATAAAGATATTTGAATTTTCATCAGTTAACAACCTTTTCGATCTTGGCTGATCCGAGTCCCATCTATCTGTCAATAAACGAATGAAGTTTTCTACTGTCACTTCGTAACCTCTATAATCAACTTCTATCGAATCTCCATACAAGTCGATAGCTTGATCCATATTATTAAACACTGTCCCGGGAAAAGCGTTTCTGGCATTGCATGCAATGTCATCTGACAACATCAAGATGATTTGTGAGTCTGGAATACCTAATCTTTTGACAGTACGGTACAAACTTAAAACATTGGCCATATGACGATAATTAAACCAAAAACGAGATGTAGAAACCAATACTGCCCAGTTGTTTGTATGATGTGATTCACTATCATTGTTATTTGCAAAATCCTGGTCTGAGACTACAAGATTCAAGGCAAATAGTATCCCAACTAGAATATTAATGAATGATCTCATTTGGCGGGGGGGGAGGGTGGTGTCTATGCTTTTCCAACTTGTTAACAGCGATTCACAAACGGTTTTAAATAGAAACCAAAGAAAAAAGAAACCGTATATTTGCTTTACCCAGTTTTTTTTTTTTTACAAAGACATTTTTTTTTTTTTCATGCACGACTTCTTAATAATCAAGTTGAAGAACAAGAACAACAACAACAACAACAGCCTGGTCATGAAGTGGGTGTGATCTCATTTACTTGACGATTATGGCGCATCTAGAGGTATTGTTCAGGTTTCTCACATTGGAGAACTGGATGCTGACCCATTTCGTGGTACTTATATAATAATTTCCAGCTAAATTCTAGTATAGAGTTTAAGTCCCCAGTTCATTTGAAAAATCTAAACACCCAAATTAATTGCTGCCTATATCACATCTTCTCCTTGGAGAGATCTCACTTATGCCTGGCTATTCAACTCCGCTTCGGCGAGTATAAACATTTGTTTTAGTGTAGTGCAGACATGAATAGATGTCATTGAATACTTCATTGCAAATATCAAATGAGAAATCTCTGTTTTTGATTGCCTACTTAGCACGGCTTTAAACACCTGGTCGAATTTTGAGCCATTTGAAATTTTGTTCTTTTGAATATATCTTTTCCTACTGGCGTTGGCCATCAGGTTAACATATTTTACCTGTTTCTCTGTTGCCAATCCACGGTCAATTGCTCCAGACTTTGAAGTTTGTGACTGAAGTGATATCCAACAACAATCACGTCTAAATTCATCGTATAATGCAAACAAATTCTGCCCTTTAGCAATAATTGTTTCAGTGACGATCCTTTTGATGTTATATCTATATTCTTGAATTTCATTCCCTGTTCTGAATCTATTCTGGGATATTTCGAAAATTGTCTTGTCATCTTCGGCAGTTCGAGTAATAAGAACAAACGTATTTCCATATGCAGATAGACCCCATACATCTGCCCTTAGTTTTATCCAAGGGTGAGGCACTCGTGTGAAAAAGTCATCAACTACTGCCTTGTCTTGCAGCCAAGTTTTGTTAACAAAGTCGTCTGGTTTCCCTATACCTTCTCTTGTTCGTAAATTGACCTCAAAAGTTTCTAAATAATTATCCACAGCTAAACTTGCAATCTTAACTGATTCTCTTACACTTTGATAATCTGGTGTGCTATCAATCTGATCACCTTGTTGTTTCTTGTTGGTATCTTTCTTTTCACCTCCACCTAGGGTGGGTTTACTTTCTATACCACCTCTAGTTATGCCAGCAATATCTATAACGTGGCAATGGGATTTTCCTTCGTGTAGTCTTAATCCTCTACCCACCATCTGTGTCTTTAACAGACAAGATAATGTTGGTCTTGCTAATATTATTGAATCAACATTGGGAATATCGGTCCCCTCTGTTAATACCATCACATTGCAAAGCAATGCTATTCGTCCTTGTTTGAAATCTTCTATTATAGCTTCTCGTTCAATCCTGGATGTGGACCCAGTGACATACTGTGCATTAACTCCATTTTCTTGGAATAAAGCGCACAAAGTGATACAATGGTTAACGTCAACACAGAAAACTAATGTACTTTTGTGTTGGAGCTCTTCTTGTTTCTTTAAGTACATAAAGACAATGTCTTCGCTACATAATCTTAAAACTCGTGATAATTGCTCCGATTCATAATCCCCATTGGTAATCTCTACTTTTGAAAGATCGATTGCCATATCAACTTCGGATATCTTTACTTGAGCCAATTCCTTATTCTGTATCATAGTTGATAGGGATCTCTCAAACACCACTTTGTCAAATGCTTTACCCAAAGATGCATTATCGTCTCGATTAAGTGTAGCAGTAAACCCAATAACATAAACCTCCAGTTTCCTCGTATCTGCCTTGAAATGCTTAAAAATTTTTGACCAAGAAGAAGCAACAGCATGGTGGCATTCATCCACAATGATAGCCTTATATTCGTTGGGATCGAATCTACTCAACCTATCCCCCCTTGCAAGAGATTGCACTGAGGCAATGACTATGTCTGCATCGTTACTTGCCCTCATTTTTCTCATTTCAATATCCACCTTTAAATCGGGATTTATTCTCTGAATGGTTCTTCGGGCCTGCTCAATCAATTCTTGAGTATGTGCCAAAACCAAAGTCTTGTTGCCTCTTTCGTCGGATGCAGGTTTCAATAGCGGAATTAGATGAGAGAAAATGACTGTTTTCCCACTTCCAGTAGCCATTACTGCAGCTGGTCGACGAACTCCATTTCTAATTGATGCAAGGATCGCATCAACCGCATCATATTGATAATTCCTTAGTTTCAAACCCCCACTATTATATACTCCATATATGGATGATTGTTCTTCTTCGCTTACAGTTAGTGACTCGCTTGCGCTTTCGTGTCTATCTTGATTAGTCTCATCTAAACCGGTTGTGGGAGGAATCTGTGGATCGACATCTGGTACAGATATGGCCTCTACTAACTGAGGCGTGGGTACATTTTCTTGTATTAAATTAGAAACTGTGCTACTATTACGAGCAATGTGTCGCTGAGATATCGATATGGCGAGCCTTGGTGGCTTGGTTAAGAGAGGCGGCCACATATTTTTCCTTAATGGAGAGGGGGGGGAGGTGTTTAAAGTGTTTAAAAAAACAAGGTTTAATAAATCTGCTGGTTTTTTTTAAAAATGTTTTTTTTTTTAATGTTTTTCTTTTTTTTTTTTTGAAAGTATAAATTGCATTTACTATAATTATGACAATGCTTCAACTTGAGAAAATGTCCACCCGTGAACGCTTATATACGTTATGGTAATACAATTCGCCTATAGAATCAACCACTTCTACATTTGATTCGTTGTCGGTTAAATCTGGCGCTTTGATGGTTATAACCGCATAAGTTCCATCTTCTTGAGTAGCATTCTTACTGGGTTTAATGAATAATCCCGGGTTGATTACAATCACATCCTTGATCGATTTGGCGAAATATTTCAACTCGGAAGGTAAAATTAAAACATCAGGCAATGAATCACCAAGTTCAGATAAGCCCAAATATGGAACTTCCAAGCATGACCCACCAATTGCTGTCTCAACTAAATTTTCCCCCACTCCTCCATTTGTTATTTGGTACGCGTCTTTGTTTGAAGATTGTGTTTTCATGGATCCGGGGAAACAAGGATAATAGCGTCTCTGATCAAATATATGATTTACAATTCTTTCAAATCTATTTTTGAAAATCAATTTTGCGTCATCTTCTTTGGAAACATCTCTTAAATCTTTGAAAACATCAAGGTTTGAACTCCCGATAAGTACTTCATTAAGAGCAAAACTAGAAGGATTGGGGAAAACTTTGATATTTTTAGGCAAGCCGAACTTCTTTCTGTCAAAGCCTTCCTGTGGGTATGAACAGTGCTTTATACAGCTATCCCTCAAGGAAGGATATAAAATAACCTGGATGCGACTATCTATTTTCTTTAATATTGGTGTGATTATGTGTTTGAATACCTCATCCAAGTTTCTTGGTTGTTGTTTGTCATTTGAAAAATCAAAGTCACCCTCTTGTACTGCCTTATTTGTAAGGTCAATGAATGGGCCGTATAAAATCACCACGTTTGGCATTATCTTGGTATTTATTGACTCGACCAATTGGTCCAATTTGTCATAATTTAAAGTGTGCAGATTTGAAAATGGTCCAGAGGCAATTAACACCTTCAGACTATTGTCCCCTTGTAATTCTTGAATTTCCTTAAGTTCAACCGCACTTGAAACTGGTCGGCCTAATTGAGGTAACTTCATCACTTCGCTAACAATAAATGCCCTACCAGAAGGATTTCTCCCTTTCAAAATAACAATTTGCCCTGGAAAGAAGGAAAATGCTTGTAATTTAGTAATATCTAAAGGAACTCTTTGTCCAATCCCTGAAATTCTTGAAGTTTCAAGATATAATGAAGTACTATTCAAAGATAGGTTTTCCTTGTCATATAAAGGAGAGTCGGGAACAACTCTTCCACAGCATAATATTTCAAATTGTGTACTTAAGCATGGGTTACCAAATTGAACATCTGATTCTTTGTTTGTATCTTGATACATCAGAGTGAAACGATCGATTTGATCATCCAAGACATCTGCACTTTCTAATAATTTCATTTGCATAGTACGAAATTTAAACTTAGATGGATCAAAATATGAGGTAAGTCTAACTTGTTTCTTTCCTTCGTTATCATCTAGGGCTGATTGAGTGTGATCAATCTGTGGATTCAAGGTTTCTAACAATGTATTTGACTCCTTGGTTGGTTTTGCGGGACTAGAGGCTGTGAAGGTATTGTTAGCAGAAACAAAATCAACCGGGGAGGATGCGGCATTAAGTTCCCCAATTGGCGTCTTAAACTCAGGGGTTTCTTGTTCAACTTTTCTTTTCTTCAAATTTGGGGTGGTGGGATTTCCTGAATTCATAGCTTTCCTTATCAATGGCTTTCTAACGTTGTGAAGAGCATTTCTTGTTACCGAAGGAGTTTTGCTTGAAATCTTATTTTGCATAAAATCATGAAATCTCGTCAAATTTGCCATAGTTATATCCAAGTCTTCTTGAACTTCCGCAACATTGAATGACTCCCATTGTAAGTACAATTCTTCAACGGAAACATTGAAAATTTCTGTTAATGATTTGAACTTCTGAAACTCGACCTCTTCCAATGAAGAAGTTGATGGACCAAAATTTAACGCAATTTGGCTTTTGAATTCACTTGTTATCGTCATCGGATGCTGATGTCCTGGCTTCTAGTGATTTGATCAAAAATACGTTTGAATTCTTTTTTTGTTTTTTTTGTTTTTTTGTTTTTTTGTTTTTTTGTTTTTCAACTGTCAATGAAAATTGTACAACGCGTCTCTCGAAGGCTGTTTACGCGCGCCAACAGTTGACGTATACTTATATGGTAGCGCTTAATATGTTTAAGATTTCCTTTAAAAAGCTCTCTCTTCCAGTATACACTCATTTACATGAAAGGACGAATGCTGATATTGAATATATATACAATTATAGTACATGAGAACTTTACTCTTTTGCTTTTCTTATAATGATTAGATACGTATATATATATATATATATATGTGTGTGTGTGTGTGGGTGCGAGAAAAAATGGTCATCAAGAAGAAATCACTCTAAGCTTCAGTGGTTGCTTCAGTACCGGCTTCTTTGACCTCCTTAGCAACTTCTTTAGGTGGTTCAGAAGAAGCCTTTTGTTCTGAAACTTCTGGAGTGGATTCTACAGCGTTTTCGTCACCGGTATCTTGACGTTTGGCTTCTCTTTCTTGGTTTCTGTCATTGTAACTTCTTTCTCTCTTACCCTTGAAATTTTTCTTGAAATTTTTACCCTTGTGACTGTCGCTGAAACTGTTACGTCTCTTGGTGACTTCATTAACACCGAAACGCTTTCCACCTTCTCTCATTTCTTGGAAAGTCAAGAGAGACATCTTTTTTAAGAGGTTTTTCTTTTCTTCGCCTTCGCCTTCACCAGCAACAATACCTTCAGGGTATGATAACTCAATGTCATTCAATACGTATTGTGCATCTTCTTGGGTTTTTAATTCTACATCAGCAATTCCTATGAATTCCTTTGAGGCTCTGTTTTTAATACGTCTAATAGAACAAACAACCTTTTCCTTTGGTAATTTGGATGTAACTTCTTTGTTGAACCAAGATTCTAAATCTTCTTGGGTTAAATCCTTTGGGAAACCTTCAATATGAATGGTGTTTCTCTTTCTGGTATTCTTAAGTTCATCAAAATCCTTTAATGGTTCTTTTCTCTTGATCATATCATCATTAGCAGAAAGTTCCAACTTTGAAGAAGTCTTCAAGGCAGCAATAACCTTTTCTTCTGGGCGGTATTGTCTCATTCTTCCGAAGGTTAAGATAGTCTTCAATTCAACCCAACCATCATTAGCTTGATATGTCTTCCACAAAAATCTATCAGTTTGTAAATTGGAATCAGAAAAGTAGAATTCTACTTGTTTGATAACTTTTTCATCGAAATCTTCCCCTTGGTAAACAAAGTCAGTCATTGTATTGGTGGTTGGATAGTATTTGTTATGGAGCAAGTGGGTGAAAAATCTTTACTAATAAATTTCTGATGGGCAAAAAAAAAAAGCTTCGATGGAGAATGAGTGTGAGAGAGAGAGAGAGAAAGTTGGCGATGTCATTTGGCTGGCAGCCTGTATATAGTCCTTTTCACGTGATCAGAGTGACCGATTTTTTTGACCAGAAACTGGACTATTGAACATTGAACAGTAGCTAGATTGCCATATGCTATAATTGTCTTTTGGGGGGGTGGACCTGGCATTGTGCATTTTGAATTATCTCAAAGGGCTTCTTTCATTGTCCGACAAGTTAAATAGTTTGCACCGAATATCCTCTCTATAAACTAAATTTTTGTATAGCACAAAACCCATCGCACTATTTTCCTGACTGAAAAATTCCCCCCCAACCTTTCCCAACCTTTCCCAACCTTTCCCATACTTTTCCTCATGAAGAATATCATCTCAATTTTAAACCCCATACACCCCAGAACCTTCCCCCATATCGTCGTTCGAACAATGTCCACTTCTTCATATCCACAAGCTACCGATGCTAGAAAACAAGAATTGGCAGAAAATTACAAAACGATCTATGAACAAGTTCAATCATTAAACCCAAAATGTAATCTTGTCGCGGTATCGAAATTAAAGCCTTCTTCAGATATAATGGCTCTTTATGACGTGGGAGTGCGTCATTTCGGAGAGAATTATACCCAAGAATTGATTGCTAAATCAGCAGAATTGCCCAAGGATATAAAATGGCATTTCATCGGTGGGTTACAATCCGGTAAAGCTAAGGATTTGGCTAAACTGGTTGAAAGTTTATATGCGGTGGAAACAATTGACTCTTTGAAGAAATGCAAACAATTGGAAAATACCAGACAAAGACTAGGTGGGGAAATTGTCAATGTTTTCCTTCAAGTTAACACTTCAGGAGAAGATCAAAAATCAGGATATAGTTGTAGTTCTTTGGATGATCTTGAAGCTACTGTACGATACTTGACTTCAGATGAATGTAAGAAGTTGAAAATTATAGGATTAATGACTATTGGCTCTTTCTTAGAATCCACTTCTGAAGATGGTGAACAAAATCAAGACTTTGCAAAATTAGTAGAAGTGAAGACAATCATGGACGAGAAATACAATTTAGATCTTGAATTGAGTATGGGAATGAGCAACGACTTTGCTCAAGCTATCAAACAAGGAAGTACCAGTGTCAGAGTCGGTAGTTCCATCTTTGGAGCTAGACCTCCCAGGATTGCTTAGGGTCCACATGCTTAATTTAAAATAAAAAAAGTGACATAAAATTTATAGTCTGTATACATAAACATAAACAAAATTGTTTTTCTTCATTTTTCACTATTGCTGCTGCTACTACCACTACCACCACTACTACTACTACCACTACTACTACTACCACTACCACTACTACTTCTTACTCTTAAATATCTTCCTTAAAGATGTCCTCTTCTTCAATTTGTTCTCTTTATTTGAGGTAGAGTTCTGGCTCAGCGTACTTTGTGTAAGTTTGGCCGATGAAGGAGTTGACTTTTCCGAAGCAGATATTGAAACATTACTAGGTTCTGCAGGGATCAGTTTATCGGTATTTGGATGAGAAGTTTCTTTGGTAATTTCTGCATGGGTGTTATCATCAATGGTACTGTATTGTAGGTCACCAACCGGGTTTTTACTCACAACAATCTCATCGGTTTTATCCTTAATTTTCTCCAAATCTTCTTTACTGCCAATAATCTCTGGTACTTCCACCACCTGTTTAGTCTTTTTGGAAATCAATACTTCAAATTCTTCTTCTGCTTCATCTTCAGTTAATAACCTTGATTTCTCGGAACGAAGATTGGCATTGGTGGTGGTGGTTTCGGATGAGGTCAGGAATGGTTTTGCTTTACTTTCGAGTACTTCAACATCATCATTATTATTGGGTAAAAGGAAACTTAAAGTCTTGGTAGGGACAAAGGTATCCCAAGCACCATCTGAATGAATAGGAATATGGGAACTAACATTGGCAGTATAGTGGTCGTGTCTTAACTTAATATCGTTATCAACGAAATCATTTTCCCATTCAACTTCACTCTTGAATAATTCTGAGAATCGGGATAAAATATAACTCAAGATTAAGAATCCATGTTCTGACAACACAATCATAAGGCCGAATTCAGCAGCGGAAGAAATATTAACACTTGCTTTATCTAATGCGAATTGACCCAATGTCTTGGGTGGTTTGGTTCCATGACGATAGAATGCTGTCACTGTTGGGGAGATTACTGACGCGATCCAAGTTAATAAAAACAAGGCCTTACTCCAAGGATGGATAGAATCGACTCTGCTTGGCATGGGAGGTTTGAAATATTTCCCATTTAATAGTTTCAAATTGTCCAATTTAAAACTGATCAAGTTAAAAATGACACATACTATTGGAGCTAATGGCCATACTGGACCAAACATAATAAGATATCCATATTGTAATACTATTCCTCTGAAATCGTCATGAACGTTATACTCGGGCAATTTTAATGATAATCTAACGTTATGTAACCAAATAGCTTCATTTTCATCATCATTAGGTTCAAATTTCTTTTTGTTCATTTTGGATTCAATAATTGACAATACTTTAGTTAAAATTAATGGCAAGATATATTTAAGAATAAATTGGATAATTTGATTAGTGACAATGAAATAAAAGAATTGGGCATTCAATCTGTTTTGATTAATCTGGAAATCTTCTTGTCTTTTGAGTTGAATGACATATTGATAATAGAATTTATCTTTAGTGACATAAGTACTAATTGTATTCTTAATTTCACCTAAATGTGGTTTGACTAAATGAGCAAATGGTAAATATAAAAATGATGTGATTATCAATGGAACATAACTGGTCAAGAAATTCAATACAAAAGTCTTTACTAATGATGAATTATCACGACTGTATGAATTATCGTGTTTTTCCCAAGAAATAGCAAAACTACCAACCACATTGTAAATAATTGTCAAAATTGGAACAAATACTGAGATTAAGATGGTAGGTAATAAGGTCAATAATGATTTTCCTGGTCCATCATAGATATCAGTCAAGAATATCTCTAAAAAGAAACATGCCAATTGATAACTAACCAAAACAATTACAAACACAATTGCAATGGGGATGAATGCCAATTGTTTAACAAATCTAAACCATTCACCGTGATCTTTATGTATATAGCTTGATTTGACTTCATACTTTTCATTCAATTCTGCCAATTCTGAGTTATGTTCTTCTATCAAGTGGCAATTTTGAACTTTCCAAAAATTAACTAAATATTTTTCTTTCCTATTCCAAAATGCAATAAAGCAACTACCCCAAACTAAATTAATAAAAGTATAAGCCAACAGGTATGTCTTGCCTGCTTTAAAATAAGAAATTAAACCAATGGTTCCAATAGACAATAACCAAACAGTATAGAACTTTAAGAATTCAAAATAAAGTGCCACTTGAATACCATACAAATTTTTGATCTTATTGGTTGATAAGTTTCTTTGGGTGAAATTCAACTTAATATCCTCAAGCATGGTAGAATGATCAAATGAATTATTGACTGGTACTATACTCTTGACAAATTTCCAATCACCTGAATTGGGGGTAATACCACAGCCACCAACCGATTTGGGGGAAACTAAATAGTGATGAATAATTCTTATTCTGGAACTAGTGTTATTTTCAGTATTGGTGACACCAAATTCATAATTCTTAATCAAGTCCTTTTCTTTCTCTTCTGCAAATTTGAAGGATAAAAGTTTGATAAATACGAGTAAATGATTTGAATCACCTGGTCTGACTTGTGATGGGAACCCCTTGTTAAATAACGTGTTGACCAAAGCCTTCAAATTGTAGTTGTCCTCATCAGTTGGATTGTCTTGAGGATATTCAATTGATATATAGAAATCAGGCTGTAATTCCGTGAGTGATTGAGTCATATTGGATCAATTGGACACAAGGAATAGCAATAGTAATAAAGGGTTGCTAAAGAAGGTTTGATGAAAATCGATCGCGACTAGGGGAAAGAAAAAAAAAAGGAACAGTAAAGGGAATGAAGATCAAAGAAAAAAAACACTTAATCATACGAAGATGCAGGACGCAGAAGGAAGTAGAGTCAGAAGAAGCAGAAACCAAGCTCAAGATTCACCTATATTCTCTCAAATTATCATACTACGACTGTAGGTGGGTTGATACATCAGTGTACATTTGTATATATCTTTCCTAATTGAAACAAAAAAAAAAGAAGGAAGAAGAAGGAAGAACAATTTACAGCTGAAATTTCCAGTTTCCAACAAATAAACAAAATCAAAAGGGGGGG